>KV425659.1:44838-82545 GCA_001632425.1 Neolentinus lepideus HHB14362 ss-1 | reverse complement strand
CCAGACTCAGTCAGTATACTCTGATACACTAGTATACACTAGGAAGGAGTGATATTAACCACCAGAACCAAAAGCGGTAGCTGGGGAGAGGCTGCAGGAGGGGTACTACCCAAAAGCGGTAAGTAGCCACCTGCTCATCAGGATCTCTCAGTGTCTTAAGCAAACCTGTAGCCATATATTGAGTGACTCCATTCCCAAAAAGGCAGATTGCAGGGGTGGGTATTAGTGTGGGAAAACACGAAAAAATGTTTCAAACATGGTGCATGAAAAAATGTTTTGGGTAGTTTTGGGTACCAATAGATAGCTGGTAGCTGATATAAATGGATGGGACAAGTCCCATATCTATAGCTCTAATGGCTGAGGTGCTGCAACCCTGACAAATCTCATCCAGATAGAGAAATGGACCAGACCAGTGGAAAGAGGCTGAAAAATGGGTTCCAGAGGTGTATAACATCAAATGTTGTTCATATCAGGTAGTTGATTACATAATATCATGATGGCATCCGGGCCCAAGGGGTCCTAACAACTATCCTGATTTTTTCCGCATTTTTAGGCATTTTTTCCGGTTTTATATGAGCAGCTGAATGGACATCATGAGAGGATTACATAGTATCATGATGCCATCTGACTCCATCAGGTCCCAGGAGCTACCCTGCTTTTTTCCGCATTTTTAGGCATTTTTTACGAATTTATATGGGCAGCTGAATCCCATTCTGCAGCATTCTATTTATATATCAATCTATTTTTAGTCTTGAAGAGTTCCCAAATGGGTCCAGGAATATATTCTGATTTATTCCGATTTTTCTGGGCCAGAACCAAGGTCCTAGGCTATTATCACCAATATAGCAGCCTTTTTCCCACACTTGACATCCAAACCCGATTGAGATCTTGATGCCTGGGTGCCGGGCAGTCCAATTCAAACCCAGCCTGGGTTCCGGGGCAATGTATGGTGCAGCCCGGGGCATTAATACATTACACTTAAAACATTACTGGGTATTGCATAAGGGTTTGTTAAAATATTAGACATGTAATACATTAATACTACAGCATTAGGTGAAGGATAGGCCTCTACTACATCCATCGAGGGATCAGCAGTCTCCCATGTGCCTTTGCGATGCTTGCTACAACATGGGTAGTGAGCTGCCTTGATGGTGTACTGTGTGTTACTACCCATCGGCCCCGCTGAGTCCGATGACCTGATACCATCTCGGTCATCGGCATAGGATACTCGTCGACCTCTGCCATCCATGCGCGTTGAGCAGATACATTCCACGTGGCCCTGTCCACGAGTCATCCACAGATAGGCCTGATGCGCTGATATGCACAGACACATGATGAAACCCGTGGAAATGAGACCTAAAGCTAGACACAACCATAAAGCAAACACCAAAGCCCTTGGTGTCAATGGCTGCGGGGCCCGGGGTAATGAAGGGTAATATAGTTCGGAGGGGATGGGTGTAGGTGAGACATATAGTTGGGGCTAAAGGGAGTTTGGTGCCAAGTCACTACTCGGCGGCAGTCTGAGGATAGAGAGTGATGCTATGCGCTATGTAGTGCTATGTGCATGGCACTGTGTAGGCGCTATATGAAACTCTTCCTGCTTGGTGCTGTATGGTCTTCGGTGCTCTATAGGGGAGTGCTACTTGTGGTCGCTATCTCTAACTCGGATGTATATAGACTCTAGTTAGTACTACGCTACAGCACACGAGGCTGTCTAAGAGAGGGACTTGTAAGGGATTGCTTACGATCAGCGATGCTACGCTGGTGTGCTCTGTCGCTATCTCTGGGTGAAGTCGGAGGTATGCAAGAGTACCTAAACGCGAGTCGCAAGACGGACTTAGAAGAAAACTCTGACGCGAGACTGTAATCTGAGGAGTGTGGTGAAGATAACTTGTTGTACAAACAGTAGAGTAATGGCTTAAATACATGAGAGCGACTACTCTGTGTCCGATCCTATCTACCTACTACCGCGAGTTGTGCCTCTGCTCAGCCTGACCTCCATATGACTTGTACTGCCTTGCTCCTAATCCACATGCACTCTTCGACCAGTACCCTGTGTGACCAACTCTAGCACGTGTGGCATTCCGCGGATGGGAGCCAGTCGGGTGCATCTTGACTTTGCGTTAGAGCGCACCTCTTCGATGATCCGTGGGCGGGCTATGCTGCCGACGCTAGCGCGATCCTGCTGAAAGAGGGATAAAGGGCGGGGCCGCTCTGCGGTGCGGCAGTGTCGTGATAGCCGTAGTTGCGCCATGTGTCGATGTGCACTGCATGCATAAGGAAAGTCGCGCCAATAGAACTAGCGCTGATCTGAAGCAACGGCGGGCTGTACGCCATATGGAAAGGCACCCTGAGACACCACCTTGGTTCGGACTGCAGTAACAATGCCGGCTGATGCATGCCGAAATGCCGATGACTCGACTGAATGATGTTCAACCGTCCGAGCTACCGAGGAGCCATCCTAAGTGCGCCGAGGAGCCGAGAGCCTTGTCGCTAGTGCGCAGAGTTCCGACAGTGCGCTATTGAGTCGCTAAGTCGCCGTTCCCACGAAGCACGCGGAATCACCCTAAATCGTGTTTTCTGGGGTCAGAAGCCAACGGGGCCTATCAACATCAAAGCTCTCCCATCGCGTCGCGACAAGGCAGCGCCCGTATTCGATCCCGAAAACCCATGATCGCTACTATGCTACTTGGAGGATCTAGAGGATCTCTTCAAAGCGCACCCCACCCTCATCACGAATGAAGCAGTCAAGAAGCACGCTGCCATCAAATATGTGCCAATGCACGAAGAGTGTGGAAAGGGTTGCCAGAATACGAGGATGCAGCCGAGACATATGAGGAGTTCGTCATGGCGCTCAAAATGCTATACCCAGCAGTGCACGAAGACCAGCGCTATTCTGTGGGTGACATGGATAGACTGGTTGGGGAGCGCGTACGCATTGGTATCCACAACTTAGCGGACCTATCAACATTCTATCGCGAGTTCCTCCTCATCACACGATTCCTCCGTCGCAGAGACCTTATCTCAGAGCGCGAGCAGAACCACGCTTTCCAGCACACCTTCAGCCAAGACTTGTGAGCCAAGGTGTACACGCGCCTCCAGATTAAGAACCCAGAGCAAGCGGCGGATACTCCTTACGGCGTCGCTTCAGTATTCGAGGCTGCATCGTTCTTTCTTGCTGGGACACCCACTACCACAATAATGGAAGCAAAGGCAGAGACCCCTGAAGGAAAGGTCAAGGTAGAGGAGTATACGTCGCTAGTCGACATAATCACAAAGGCAGTCTCCCAGTCGCTTGCACCTACATTAGCGGCAATGGCACAGGGAAGCACGATGGCTGTGAGTAGCGCACCAGCACGTGCGATGCCTACAGCGCCCTACCAGTGCCACTATTGCGGCGCAAACGATCACTCCATATGGCACTGCCCCAAGGTTGATGAAGACCAGCGAGTGGGATGAGTGATGAGGAACATAGAAGGAAAGGTGGTGCTACCATCGGGAATAATGGTGCCACAGAATCTCCCGGGCGCAAATATGCGCGAAAGGATTATGGAGTGGCATAGGCGCAACCCTACAAGGACGTCAAGACAGTTGGCGCCCCTCGTGACATATTCCAATTAGACGTCAATGAGCGCATCGAATCGCTAGAGAAGAAGCTATTCGCTCTCAGAAAGCACCCGACCTTCGACGGCATACAGGTCCCGCCTCACCCAGACAAAGGCAAGGCACCCGCGCTACCTATCAACGCGACTCCCTCTGCACCGGCGGTACCTGGGAAAACAACCGTGCCTGCACCAGGACCCTCAACACCCAGCAAACGGCACGATCTGCCGCCTCACATGCCAAACGCACCCATCCATCTGTACACCCAAGCTTGCGACATCAATCGCCCTCGTCAACCTGCGCCCAAAACTGTCCGTTTCGATATGTCACAGGAGAAAGTAGCAGAAGCAGAGCAAGCGCGCTCTAAGGAGCCGGCGTATCATGCGCAAAAAAAGACCTAAAGGGTAGACACAACCACAAAGCAAACACCAAAGCCCTTGGTGTCAGATGGCTGCGAGGCCCGGGGTAACGAAGGGTAATAGATAGTTCAGAGGGAGTAAATGGAAGGATAGGGCCGAGACCGCAAACCACAAATGCGACATATATGAAAAAAACCAAAAGAAACTGCGATGCAACGTGGGACGCAGAAGGATGGTGATGGAATAGCGATGGGAGGCTAAAAATAGAACACAATCGAAAAGTGACAAGGTGCGACTCAGTGCGCCTATTAGCAGTTGGCGAGATAGCGATGTAGCAACTAGCGACGTATAGCAACGTATAGTGATGATAGCGACTCGGCGCTCTTATCGTAGGCAGAGAGATAGCGACGCAGGGATCGGAGGAAGGATGCAAGATGCAGGAAGCTCAGAGATAGACGCAGGAATGAGATGGGAACACTAGATTGCGCAGGGAGGACTGACTGGGTTGTCTGTTGCCTTTTTTGTCTGCCTACAGGAGGTCCAACTAAAGTACTCTACTGGGAAAACAGATGAACCAAGAGCCATATGCTAACAAAATGAAACTACTCCTGAAACCGATCTATCTCAAACCTCAGACAGGGGAACAATCTCCATAAGCTACAGTGTCCATATGCACAGGCCACCGCATACCGAAAGAAGTGTGGGAAAGTGCACAGCATCGCATCAAAAAGCGCTATTGCTCCAGGTGGAGGCTGCACAGGTGTCCGCAACGCACGCACAGCCTCGGAATGACTTGAGCTTGATAGAGACCACACTGCCGGACGCAGCTGAAGCAGTGCAACACTGCCGCACTATGCCACTTGTTGGAAGGATACCACGGCACCGCCGCTATTGTCGAGATGGGTGCGCTTGCTTACATAATGCAGCAGAGCGCCTGCTGAACAAGATCGAACTGTCGAGGAGTGCAGGAAATAGCTGAAAAAATCAATAAAAAACTCGAATATTGCTTGCACCACCAGACCGGGAGCCCTAGCGCTATCGCACATAGCGTGGGAAATAGCGCAAAAGTGCCGAAAATGTGTTTTCCGAGTCTAGAGACACATAGGGTGTATCACCGCTTCTCACAGCCAAAGCTCGAGATCTACGGTCTATTCAGGAGTCTATGCGCACTACGTCTCTACCTGCTTGGCGTCCGAAATCTAGTCATTGAAGTCGACGCGCGATATATCAAGGGCATGCTACAGAACCCCGACATAGCACTGTCCGCTAGCATCAATCGGTGGATTGTCTCCATCCTTACGTTCCACTTCAAACTCGTTCATGTGCCAGGAGTAAAGCACGGACCCGATGGTTTGTCGCGTCGTCCGCCCCAACCAGATGACCCGCTGCAGGATGAAGACACCGAGTTTGACGACTGGATAGACTGTCTTCACAGCTTCGTCCACTTCATCAACCCCGTTGCCTATCTCGAATCACCCTCAAACCTAGCGGTATTCGCGCAAGACCTTGTAGAAGAAGCTGACGAACAGTCAAACGCCGATAGCGACACGGTGCGCCTTACCTACGCAGACTTCCCAAGAACGGATAGCGCGCGGCGACTTGACCAGCGATTAGCGCTTCTACTTGACTGGTTCGAGATGCTAACCAGGCCAGATGAAATAGCGGAAGACAAGTACACCAGCTTCGTCAAGTATGCGATGCAGTTCTTTGTTAGTGGAGGTAAACTTTGGAAGAAGGATGTGCAAGGCGCGCACCAGCTGGTTCTCTTAGGCGAAGTGCGACTTGAGGCCCTCCGTGCCTGCCATGATCGTGTAGGCCACCGCGGTATCTACACGACCAAAGCGCTACTACTTGAATGATTCTGGTGGCCGTTCTGTGTCCAAGATGCCGCGTGGTATGTCAAGAGTTGCCACCTATGCCAGACGCGACAATCCCGACTAGTGCTCATCCCACCCACCGTCGCTACTCCGGCGCCACTATTCTCCAAAGTCCATATTGACACCATGCACCTTCCAGTCTCAGGCAGTTTTCATTACATCATCCAAGCACAATGCGTCTTGACATTCTATCCAGAAGCCAAGAAGTTGCGATCAGAGAATGCGCAATCAATAGGCGATTGGATCTATGAAGACATTCTCTGTAGATGGGGCGGACTTGCAGAAATAGTCACGGACAACGGCAAGCCCTTCATCACGGCTATGGAATATTTGAGCAAGAAGTTCGGAATACGACACATCCGGATTAGCGGTTACAACTCAAGGGCAAATGGTGTGGTGGAGCGCCCCCACTTCGACGTGCGCCAGGCGCTATTCAAGGCGGCAGATGGTGACTCTAAGAAGTGGTCGCAAGTATTCCATTTGGTCATCTGGTCAGAGCGCATCACAATCAGGCGACGCATGGGATGTTTGCCCTACTTCGCGGTCACCGGCGCACACCCCCTCATTCCTCTCGATATCGTCGAAGTGACCTACCTCCAACCACCACCCGATTCCATCCTATCCACTACCGACCTCATAGCGCGACGCGCTATCGCGCTACAGAAACAGGACGAACAAGTCGAGCGCCTCCATCACCGCGTTCTCCAACATCGCGTAGAAGCAGCAAAGCGATTCAAAAAAGAACACATGCATACGATACGCGATTTCGACTTCAAACAAGGCGACCTAGTACTCATGCACAATACCGCCATCGAAAAGTCGCTGAACCGCAAGATGCGCCCACGCTATCTCGGACCTCTTATTGTTGTGTCGCGCAATCGCGGCAGTGCCTACATCCTCGCAGAACTGGACGGTACTCTATTCGACAGACCTACAGCGGCCTTTCGTGTTATTCCCTATCTAGCGCGCAAAACAATTCCGCTACCTGACGACTTCACAGATGTCGGTGACGACCAAGTCCATCACATGGAAGAGCTCGACGACCATGGCGATGAGGACGCACTGGCCGCGGATGATTAAGTTCATTTGATTTCTTATAGTCCCTTTCATTACAAGTTTATTATTCAGTTGATCATTTATTACTTCCTTATATTTCAAACCAGACGCAACTCTGCCATTCATTTTCTAGTGCAACCCCCCCCTCTCACGAAGAACTGAGGACAGTCCCCATTTTAAAGTCTGGGGGAGGAGGGAACACCGTTCAACCAGTGTGCGCATACACTTTTTCATTTTTTTAACTTTATCTTTGTTCCTTCATATGCGCTATTTGGCGCTATCTGCGCTATCACCCATTTTACCACAACAGCGCTACCCAATCAAAGACACCAAAAGTCAAGATTCACGCAAGAATGAGCGCGTGCGCAAGACCGAGCGATTTTATTTACAAGACAAGATTTCTATTCTACAAGATAGAAGGTACTACAGGAGGGGGCGCATATTTGGCTATGAGAGCATTGGCCTCCTCCTCCGACAAATCCACCGATGAGGAGTCATCGCTATCATCCTCATCAACCTCCAGTGCGCGATCGCACTCATCCCCGCTATCCTCCCGCTCTGCATCTTCAGGCTCGCCATAGGAACCGCGGTCAGTACTCTCCACGCTACTACTTCGAGGACGCCGAATTGCGTCAGTCGGTCCCAGTCGAGCTAACGAGCGCACGTACTCGCGCTCGTCGTCATTCAGCCCCCAACCCTCCTCCTCTGCTTCCTCCTCCTCGCACCACTCGCCAAAGTCATCCCCGCCATCTTCGCCAGCTGGCTCGTGGTCGCGCGCTGCTTCAGCGCACTCTTCAGTCTCCCCGGCGCGACCATAGACCGGATAGTCCTCGAGCGGTGACGCGCACGCCGAAGGGTGGTCCAGGAAGTAGCGCTCCGCCAGGTGAAGCATCGGATACGCCGTGGACTGGAACAAACGTCCACGCTGGAGCTCCCAAGTAGTGGAGGAGCGATCTAAAAAGCAAGTGTCAGTCTACTACAAGCAAGAGACACAAAGCCGCATACCTTGGTCGATAGTGTGCGTTAGCGCTGCCACCATCTCTCGAAACTCTGAGGCCTGCGCATCGAGCGCGCGACGGAAGGCCTGGTTCTCATATTGTTGCGCAGTGACTCACGCTTGGAAAACCTGGCCGTTGTATTCCAGCGCGCCGATGCGCGCTTCCAGATGCGCTTGGTGCGCCTCCATGGCCGTAACTCGCTCCTGCAGAGAGCAATCTTTGGACGCAGAAGGAGCGGAGGGAGGAGGAGGAGGTTGGGTCGGTATCGACGCCACCACGCCGAGGAGTTGAGAGGGGTTATTGGCGTCAAACACCTGACTGCCAAATTCTAGGACACCTAGTCAGCCAAGAGCAAGTAGCGACGGGAAATATCGAGACTTACCTGAGACCTGGAAGCGCACGCATTTGAAGGGCGGCATCCCTTCTGTTTCATCGCGCGATCTTTTCTCTCCAACTGGAGTACTTTTGGATGGGCCCGCCTCCGCGTTATCCACCGCAGGCGCCATCCGCCGAGAACGAGACCACATGGTGGTCGCAGCGGTATCTAGCGCCGGCAGTCCACCGCCCGAAGACCCGCTCAGCGACTGCGGCACTACCTCAGGCAACGAGGGAGGCGCATTCTCCCCCTCATCAACTGCAAAGAAAAGGATTAGAACAGCAAGAGCGGATGGAAACAAGCGACACTTACCAATCTCTACGCGCGTCCTTCGAACGCGCGCTCTCGATCCAGATGGTGCCGAATGGCACTCTGCATCCACCTGCAGTCGCTCAGCATTGGAAACAATGCCCGCGGAGAGCGAGCACCCCTTTCGCGAGAGCTTGCAGGAATAGCAAGTGGTGGCCGGCATCGCGTCAAGGTGCGAATAACACGAATGACCCTTGGTGACACAGCGGTCGCACTAGCGCAAAAGCAAGGGTCAGCGCTGGAAAAGCGAAAATTGGCATTGAAGAACTTCCCGGCCGTTCATTGCACAGCCCCACCTCTATCTGCTGCGACGACCTTTTGGCGCGAAGGCGCGGTACCTTCTCAGGGCGGGACTCCTCAATGGCTTTCGCCTTACCCTTCCCTTTCGTCGTACGAGTGGCGACCAGAGCCACGACTTCTTCCTCCTCCTCGACGGGCGGTAACTCCTCAACCGATGGCGGCACCTCCTCAGTCGATGGCGGCATCACGATCAGCGACCACGGAAGGCCGGGGAAGCATCGTCGCAACTCCGAAACAACCAATAACGGGAGGAGCTCGAGGCAGAGCGCCGCATACTCCCATTCCTGCGCTACCATCAACAGGCTAGCGAAGTCATTAGCGCTATGATACGAGGAGAATACCTGGTTCAGCTTACCACCAAACCAGCAAGTGCATATAGCGCAGAGGACTCCTCAAAATCATGGCGTGCAAGAGCGTCAGCCACTTCTTGAATAGTGGCGCGGAACGAAGAGCTGGAAGCAGTAGACGACATAGCGAAAGGCGATAAGCGACGAAGGGAGCGAAGAGAGCGATGGCTAGCGAACTGAGGACAGTTCATTTTTAAGGTCCAGGGGAGGGTGATAGGCCCCGTTGGCTTCTGACCCAAGAAAACGCGACTTAGGGTGATTCCGCGCACTTCGTGGGAACGGCGACTTAGCGACTCAAGAGCGCACTGTCGGTACTCTGCGCACTAGCGACCCTATGAACCAGCGACAAGGCTCTCGGCTCCTCGGCGGACTTAGGACGGCTCCTCAGTAGCTCGGACGTTGGATGTCATTCAGTCGAGTCATCGGCATTTCGGCATGCGTCGGCCGGCGTTCTTACTGCGGTCCGAACCGAGGTGGTGTCTCAGGGCGCCTTTCCATATGGCGTACAGCCCGCGGTTGCTTCGGATCAGCGCTAGTTCTATTGGCGCGACTTTCCTTATGCGTGCAGTGCGCATCGACACATGGCGCGACCATGGCTATCACGACACCGCCGCACCACAGAGCGGCCCCGCCCTTTATCCCTCTTTCGGCAGTATCGCGCTAGCATCGGCAGCATAGCCCGCCCCCGGATCATCGAATAGGCGCGCTCTAACGCAAAGTCAAGATGCACCCGACTGGCTCCCGTCCGTGAAGTGGCGCGCGTGCTAGAGTTGGTCGCGCAGGGTATTGGTCGCAGAGTGCATGTGGATTAGGAGCAAGGCAGTACAGGTCATATGGATGTGAGGCTGAGCAGAGGCACAACTCGCGGTAGTAGATAGATAGGATCGGACACAGAGTAGTCGCTCTTATGTATTTAAGCCATTACTTTACTGTTTGTACAACAAGTTATCTTCACCACACTCTTCAGATCTCAATCTTGCGTTAGAGCTTTTTCTAAGTCCGTCTTGCAACTCGCGTTTAGGTACTCTTGCATACGTCCGACTTCACCCAGAGATAGTGACAGAGTACACCAGCGTAGCGTCGCTGTTCGTAAGCCACCCCTTATACGTTCTCTTCTCCAAGACAGCCCCATGCACTGTAGCATAGTGCTAATCAGAGTCAATATACGTTCGAGTTAGAGATAGCGACTACCAGTAGCGCTCCCCTATAGAGCATCGAAGACCGCATAGCGCCGAGCAGGCGGAGTATCGTACAGCGCCTATACAGTGCTGTGCACATAGCGCTACATAGCGCATAGCGTCGCCTTCGCTCCACAGACTGCCGCCGAGTAGCGACTTGGCGCCAACCTTCCTTTAGCCCCAACTATATGTCTCACCTTCACCCATCCCCTCTGAACTATATTACCCTTCGCTACCCCAGGCCTCGCAGCCATCTGACACCAAGGACTTTGGTGTCTGCTTTGTGGTTGTGTCTACACTTTAGGTCTCATTTCAGCGGGTTTCGTCGTGTGTCTGTGCATATCAGCGTATAGCATGAGAAATAGTGCAAAAGTGCCGAAAATGCATTTTCTGAGCCTAGAGACACATAGGGTGTATCAGCGTGATCGCACTCATCCCCGCTATCCTCCCACTCGGCATCTTCAGGCTCGCTGTAAGAGCCGCAGTCAGAACTCTCTGCACTGCTGCTTCAAGGACGCTGAATTGCGTCAGTCAGTCCAAGTCAAGCTAATGAGCCCACATACTCACACTCATCGTCATTCAGCCCCCAACCCTCCTCCTCTTCCTCCTCCTCCTCGCACCACTTGCCAAAGTTTTCCCCGCTGTCTTCACCAATTGGCTCATGGTCGCACACTGCTTCAGCACGCTCTTCAGTCTCATCAGCGCGCCCATAGATCGGATAGTCCTCGAGCGGCGATGTGCACGCCGAAGGGTGGTCCAGGAAATAGCACTCTGCTAGATGGAGCATCGGGTAGACTGTCGACTGGAACAAGTGTCCGCGCTGCAACTCCCGAGCGGTGGCAGAATGATCTACAGAAGGCGACACTCAGCATGAGCGACAGCAGAAGAAAAACTAAATACATACCTTGGTCGAGGGTGTGCATCAGCGCTGCTACCATCTCTCGAAACTCTGTGGCCTGCACCTCCAGAGTGCGACAGAAGGTTTGGTTCTCGTATTGCTGCATGGCGACCCACGCTTGGAAAACCTGGCCATTATATTCAAGCGTGCCGATGCGCGCTTCCAGATGCGCTTGGCGTGCCTCCATGGCCGTGACCCGCTCCTGCAGAGAGTGATCATCAGATGCAGAAGGAGCGGAGGGAGGAGGAGGGGGCCTAGTCGGAATTGACGCAACCACACCAAGGAGTTGGGAGGGGTTGTGGGCATCGAAAACCCGACTACCAACGTCTAGGACAGGAGTATCAGCAAAGACACAAGTGGCTACGGGAATAGCAAACTCACCCGGAACCTGGAAGCGCACATGTTTGGGGGGCGGCATCCCTTCTTCTTTGTCGTGCGGTCTTTTCTCTCCAACTGGAGTGCTTTTTGAGGGTCCCACCTTCGCGTTATCCATCACTGGTGCCGCCTGACGAGAGCAAGACCGCGTAGCGGTCACATCGGGGTCTGGAGCCGGTAACCCACTGCCAGAAGACCCGCTCAGCGAGTGCGGCGCTACCTCAGGTGACGAGGGGGACACATCTTCCCCTTCATCAACTGCAAACAAAAAGGGTTAGAGTGGCAAAAGGCAGAACCTAGTGACACTTACCAATCTCTATGTGCGTTCGAGGGACGCATGCTCTCGATCCAGATGGCGCAGAATGGTGCTCCGCATCCACCCGCAGGTGCTCAGCATTGGAAACAACGCCCGCAGACGTGGTACCTTCTCTGGGTGGGACTCTTTGATGGCTTTCGCCTTGCCCTGCCCTTTCACCGTACGAGTCGCGACCGGAGCCACGACTTCTTCCTCCTCCTCGATGGGCGGAACCTCCTCGGACGATGGCAGCACCATGGCTAGAGCCCACGGTAGAGAAGGAAGTCGTCGGTGCAGCTCTAACACGACAGAACCGGGGAGAAGCTCCAGGCATAGTGCAGCATATTCCCACTCCCACGCCGCACATACCGCTGCGCTACCATCAATAGGCTAGCAAAAGTCATTAGCGCTAATACGACGACAAGGGGACAAGCAGAACTTACAACCAAACTGACTAGCGCATAGGCCGCGGCAGGATCTTCAAAATCGTGACGTGCTAGAGCATCAGCTACTTCTTGAATAGCAGCGCAGAGCGAAGGGCTAGAAGCGGCAGAGGAAGAAGACATAGCGATAGTCGAAGGGCGACAGTGGGAGCGAAGGAGCAATGGCTAGCGAACTGAGGACAGTTCGTTTTTAAAGTCCAGGGGAGGGTGATAGGCCCCATTGGCTTCTGACCCCAGAAAATGCGATTTAGGGTGATTCTGCACGCTTCGTGGGAATGGCGACTTAGCGACTCAATAGCGCACTGTCAGTACTCTGCGCACTAGCGACCCTACGCACTAGCGACAAGGCTCTCGGCTCTTCAGCGCACTTAGGACGGCTCCTCGGTAGCTCGGTCAGTCGATGTTAGGAAGTGACCCTGAACACGTTCGTGTACTGTACACTTAGCAAAGTGTACTGCTATCTCAAGGCTTGGCCTTAGAGTATAGTTCTGTGAGTCCTCTACGCGAGGTAGTCTCACTAGCCGAGGGTAGAGTTCAGAGTAGGTGGTAGATTACAAGAAGGTTGAACTGGGGAAAGTACAAGATATGGTACGCCTTATATACCCCAGTCCCCTGCACACGGACCAGCTGCGGAAGCTTGGTCGTGTGTGGTTCTACTCAGAGAAAGAACTACCTAGACCGATCTAGACCGTATGAGTCAGAGAAAAGAACTACATGGAACGACCTAGAATGTTCATGTCGAGGCATGTGAATGATGGGTCCTGAGATCCTCCGACATCTAGGGAATATTTGTACATATAAGGAAAATGACTCTGTCCATGCTGAAGCATGTGAATGATGTGTAAGCGAAGTGATAGGCATGTGATAAAGGAATTTGAAATATGACTCAGCACTCCATCCCGTGACCCGCTATTTTCGTAACAGTCGAATATCATTCAGTCGAGTCATCGGCATCTCGGCATGCATCGCCCGGCATTGTTACTGCGGTCCAAACTGAGGTGGTGTCTCAGGGCGCCTTTCCATATGGCGTACAGCCTGCCGTTGCTTCAGATCAGCGCTAGTTCTATTGGCACAACTTTCCTTATGCGTGCAGTATGCATCGACACATGGCACGACTACGGCTATCACTACACTGCTGCACCACAGAGCGGCCCCACCCTTTATCCCTCTTTCAGCAGGATCGCGCTAGCATCGGCAGCATAGCCCACCCATGGATCATCGAATAGGCGCGCTCTAACGCAAAGTCAAGATGCACCCGACTGGCTCCTGTCCACGGAATGGCGCGTGTGCTAGAGTTGGTCACATGGGGTACTGGTTGAAGAGCGCATGTGGATTAGGAGCAAGGCAGTACAAGTTGTATGGATGTGAGGCTGAGCAGAGGCACAACTCGCAGTAGTAGGTAGATAGGATCAGACATAGAGCAGTCACTCTCTTGTATTTAAACCATTACTCTACTGTTTGTACAACAAGTTATCTTCACCACACTCTTCAGATTTCAATCTCGTGTCAGAGTTTCTTCTAAGTCCGTCTTGCAACTCGCATTTAGGTACTCTTGCGTACCTCCGACTTCACCCAGAGATAGCGACAGAGTACGCCAGCATAGCATCGCTGTTCGTAAGTAATCCCTCATAAGTCCCTCCCTCCTAGACAGCCCCGTGCGCTGTAGCGTAGGCTAACCAGAGTCTATACACGTCCAAGTTAGAGATAGCGACTACAAGTAGCGCTCCCCTATAGAGCACCAAAGACCATACAGTGCCGAGTAGGAGCAGTATCGTATAGCGCCTACACAGCGCCGTGCACATAGTGCTACATAGCGCATAGCGTCACCTTCTATCCTCAGACTGCTGCCGAGTAACAACTTGGCGCCAACCTCCCTTTAGCCCCAACTATACGTCTCACCTACACCCATCCCCTCCGAACTATATTACCCTTCGTTACCCCGGGCCTCGCAGCCATCTGACACCAAGGGCTTTGGTGTTTGCTTTGTGGTTGTGTCTACCCTTTAGGTCTCATCTCCGCGGGTTACGTCGTGTGTCTGTGCATATCAACGGATGAGGGTAGCTTTAGTTCGTCGAAATGCTGTTTTCTCCAGGCAGGATCGTCCGGTGCATATCAATGTATCAGTCATGACCACATGAGACACTTGTGATCTGGACAGAGTTGTGGTAGACTAGATGGTTAACTCATACTGGTTCTTCCAATCTGCTTGCGAGAATTCACCTTTTTTGTGCCACAACCATAGCTATTGGTCTTGAATAAACACTTGTGTCACTTAGCGCATTGAACGCTAGACATCACAATCGGTGCCTAAATATTGATTCAGGGTGGAGGCCAGTATAATAATCTAGCCTTGTTCTCAGTGAAAACAAGCGAGATAGAAGCGAACATTGTAGACATAAGCTCTCCTCTCACGTGAACGACTGGTCGAACAGGAGTGGTAGAAGCACCTGTACATCCCACAATCCCATTCTGATTAGACTCGATGTAATGCCTGTCCTTAGCATTTTAATTAGACTCACAATTGTTCCTGGGCGACTCCAGTGGTAAAACCAGAGATATCTCTGGGTGGCAATAGAGTCCAAAGATACCTCACGGCAATGTCACCCGAGTGACATCATGTCATGCTAATGATAGCAGCCTAGTCCCTGAGGCTGAGCCTGCCATTGCGCATGGCACTGACCGCTGTGCTGTCGTGTGTCACTGTCGTCACCAACAATGAGCACAACTATATAGCTTGTATGTAGTTGTAAAAATACTAAATAAATCTCATTAAATAGAGTAAATTCTATGAATTACATTTGTGTATAGGCGTCAGTGTCCCGAGCCCGACATCAACCTCCGGCACTGCCCTGAAGGTCATGCTCACTGTTGCAGGCGGTGGCAGCGAGTACACTCATACTGGGCCTCATAAAAATATGAAAAATTCGTATTATATTCTTTATGACCCTTTCCTCACTGCTGGGGCCATCTGAGTGTGTATGACTCATGCATATATGCAAATATTTACATATGTCTTGGTGTACATGATACAGAATACATAAGTCCAGTGGTAGGATGCCCTCCAAAGCACAGGTACTCTCACAGAACCATTGATATACATGTACTATACCTGACAAGTGTAATACCTACCCCTGGAAACACCCCTGGGTAGCCTGCTGCACAGGCATAAGCATCTATCAGAGAAAGAAAGAAAAGCACTAAATGAAGCAGCCAAAAACAGTGAATACTGAAGGTATAGATATGGGTGAAGGTAGAGAAGAGTGTTGAGGACAAATCTGGGCCTGGAAGGCCTGGATATGCACCATAAACAAGGGAGAGAAGTGGGCAATGGGTAGGATGTAGGAGGAGCTGCAGAGGCAGGAGCAGTACTATACAAGACACAGACACTTACCTTAAATCTTTACACCCTGTACCTACAGCATCCAAGCTGCTACACAGTATCCAGAGCCTCCAGGACTCTAGAGACCTGGGTGCATTGAGAGAAGGTTAGTACTCAGATCTGCAAGGAAAACTTACCTAGTGGCAGGGAATAACCATCTAGTACACCTTTTCAGAGTCGTAAAATCGATGTTAGATAGTCATACAGTGCAGATACAAAGCAACACAGGCACTTACTTACCTACAAGCCACTAGGTGAGCTACCGGCGGTAATTGCATGCAATTATTGCCATACAGACTGTTGGAAGATCTTACCAGTGCAATGTTATGTTACTGACAGGAGGTAGGCAGGTAGGAGAACCGGGCACAAGACACGAACGAGAGCAACAGGAAACAAGAGGAAATGCAGTGCGCCACAGTAGAGCACATGTCGGAATTCCTGTCCGATCCTAGTTGGACGCTAGCATTGTGACAACTATGTCACACCTCACTGAACCTGCTCTCGTCGACCATGCTATCTGTCCTGCTGTCTCGATATTTGCAGATATCCCTTTGGCAATGACATGTGCTGTTCTGGAGTATATTTGACAATCTGCAGCAGTCGGTACAGCAATAATTGCATGCAATTACCGCTGGTAGCTCACCTAGTGGCTTGTAGGTAAGTAAGTGCCTGTGTTGCTTTGTATCTGCGCTGTATGACTATCTAACATCGATTTTATGACTCTGAAAAGGTGTACTAGATGGTTATTCCCTGCCACTAGGTAAGTTTTCCTTGCAGATCTGAGTACTAACCTTCTCTCAATGCACCCAGGTCTCTAGAGTCCCGGAGGATGCTAAGGACAGGCATTACATTGAGTCTAATCAGAATGGGATTGTGGGATGTACAGGTGGGTAGAAGAGCACTCAAGACAGGAAACAGAGTGTTTGAAGCTCGGAAATCGTCCACGTCGATGGTAAAAGAGCCTTCAAAGTTTACAGTCTCAGATTATGTGGTAGCCCAGCACCGTATGGTAGCTCTAGCTGATTATACGTGAACGTGCCTGTCAATGTTCGGGCGCTCGGCACTTTCAAAAGCACGGATAGCAATTCAAAGCCAAATTTACGACACACCAGACAAATGTACATCCTCTTACCATGAAAGTACTGCATCAGGAAAAAATGACTTAGCTTTATAGCTTTATGTAGGTCAGATAGCCCATGTAGCCAGGTAGTTACCCCCCTAATATATAGTCAGATATAGTCAGATACCAGAGCTCCATAGCACCATGTAGCAACATATAGAGCTGTAGCATGGTAGCCCGGTAGTCACAGTAGTCGTATATAGCACTCCATAGCTCAGTAGCATTAGAATCCTGCTCACTCCCATTCTGGTCATCCGGATACAACATGCATGCAAACAAATACTCAAATCATATTCTTATTGTGTACACTACTACTAGTACACATTTTATGTATCTACTATACTCCAGACAGCTAACACAGAACATGGGACACGGAGAGCACACCACACTGCACCATGACCGGTCTCAAATTCCATATATCCACCAGGTACGACTATGCCCTCCCGAGCATCACCTCCAGCACCCTAAAATCATCCGGCTAGGCCCAATGCATCAGCAGCTCATTCCCATCCTCACGCACGGCGACGTCAAAGTCAGACACCCTCAAAAACTTGGGGAGGGCGTGCAAAGGCCCAAAGTCGTTGCGCGAGAGGTAGATGGAGCGATCGCCGAGAATTTTGCACGGAGAGGGCTGGGCGGCTTCATCGGCCGCAAAGGTGTCGAGGAGGGCGGCGGATTTGAGGGTGAGGAGGATGTTTTCGGGTTTAATGTCTACATTCGGGGTCACGGGGTTAGTGGGTGAGGGAGGCAGGGAAGGGGAGAAAGCGAACCAGTGTGAATGATCTGACTCCGTATGCAAATAATCCAGTGCACACAACAACATGCGCACCGGCATCTTGAGCAGCGTGGGCGGGTAGACACTGCCGAGACGGTAGCACTGGAAGAGCCACAGCGGCTCGTGCATCGGCTCGTACACGAGCATCGTGTGCCAGCAACCTCGAACACGTCTTTCACTGTGCGCACGTACTTCAAGGCGGGATGCCACAGGTTCACGATGCGGATGCACGTGGAGAGGGTGAGCTCGCGCTTGGTAGCGGCACGGTGCGGGGGGTCGGTGCGGCAGAATTTGAGGGTGACATAGCGGTCTTCGGGGAAGCGGTAGCTGTGGGGTAGTTAGCCGGGATGAATCGGAGGGAGAGGATATATAGGTGGGGGACGTACCAGAGGAGGTCGCGGGCGAGCCAAACTGTGGAGTTGTCACTGTACCCGAGCTTTGCGATGACCTCATATGAGTCTTGGAAGACCTCGCCGAGGTAGACGAGGTAGAAGTGGCAGGGGTTGTAGTCCAGTGCGCCCGCTTCCTTGACGAGGACATAAGAGCTAAGCAGGGGGACAGAGCGGTAGACGTGGGTGGATACGGGGTGGTGCGGGATAGTCATTGCCGAGGCCTTGAGCAGGGACCGTACATTATATCAGATATATCTGCTTAGGAAAGAAACGAGCAGAAAGATAGCTCACCGTGGTATCTGCCGAGAACAGACCTTTCGAACTGAAAGGACTTAGTGGGCACACCTGGACATTTCCTCAACACTCGCGAAGACTCTTTGCCCAACTGCTCAACTTGTTGCTTCTGGCATCACCACTGGGTCTGACCTCCTCATTCCCGTGACCATTAGTAGCGACGCGCGTTGACAGTGACTCGTGAAGGTGTTCGAGTGAGTGTGGAAGAGACTTAGAGCTGACGTGGCTAAATGTCGGAGCTTGAATTACGAAGTCAACATGGTCATGTGATCGTGTCGCACCGCGTCTGAAATCTGTTACTGGAGACACAAGCTTATAGACAGATGCAATATCTTGCAAGGCGCCACCCTCTTAGCAAGAATGGATCAGAGTGGCATATTTGCCACCCTAATCTCACTTATACCAATATTTTCAAGGTGTGAGTACAAGTCTATACTTGGAGTAGCCTGAGTAGCTGCTGGTAGACCCGGTAGACCTGTAGTGTGCTGTAGACATACATAGACATCTATGCCGCCTACGGGTGTCTACTGAAGATTCCCATAGCTCTGAATAGGGACTGTATTGCACTTGGTAGAACTCCCAGAGCTCACACATGGACTATATGTGCTCTGGGAGCCAACATAGGGCTATAGATCTGAAACTGGGGCTACGGCTCAGATACTTTTTTCCTGATGTGTCGAAGCGGAGCTTGCCCTCATTTCTTTCAAAATCTGAACAGAAGTCGGTCGGTCCATTTTCAACGTCCCAAAGAGATTCGCGCACATGTTCGTCAATTTCTGATGAACTTGTCGCAACATAAGATGCAAGAATGGGCACGTTTGAAGGAAACTCAGAGGACGAAGCCGATAGAACGCGTCAAAGCCACTTCTGCTTGTCGTGACCGTGGGAGAACCGAACGTCATGGAATACATATGCCTGAATCAGCAATCACAGGATACAAATACCCTCGCTATCTCTCCCTCGCTTTCTACCCACATCGACGACCATGGCAGCAGCAGCAACTGGACAGCACAAGCTCCCCGACCTCCCTTACCCCTACGATGCTCTGGAGCCTTTCATCTCCAGGCAGATCATGGAGCTTCACCACAAGAAGCACCATCAGACCTATGTGAACGCCCTCAACGCCGCTGAGGTCGCCTACGCTAAAGCCTCGACGCCTAAGGAGCGCATCGCCCTCCAGCAGGCACTGAAATTCAATGGCGGTGGTAAGTGGTTGTTTCATTCATTAATATCATGTCCTCATGCGACCGCGGATCCTGATCGTCGTGATCTGCAGGTCACATCAACCACTCTCTTTTCTGGGTTAACCTCGCCCCCGCTGCATCCGAGGGCAAGGGCAGTGGTGGTGCTCTCAAGGATGGCCCGCTCAAGAGTGCCATCATCGAGACATTCGGTTCCTTCGATAGCTTCAAGAAGGAGTTCAACACCACCACCGCTGGCATCCAGGGCTCCGGCTGGGGCTGGCTCGTGAGTATTTCGCCTTGTCCTGTTTGATCGGACACGGGGGCTTGTAAATGGAACGCTGATCGTGATTACAATAGGGCGTGAACCCCCAGACCAAGCGTCTTGAGATTACGACGACCGCCAACCAGGACCCGCTCCTCACTCATGCCCCCGTCATCGGTGTCGATGTCTGGGAGCACGCGTTCTACCTCCAGTACTTGAACGTTAAGGCTGACGTGCGTATTTAATCGTATCTCATTTTGCTTGATGCTGACTTCATCGCAGTACCTCAACGCCATCTGGAACGTCATCAACTTCGACGAGGCTGAGAAGCGCTACCTCGAGGCTGTTGGCAAGTGACTATCGGTCCCGAGGTTGTGACATTGAAGAAAGGTGTACGACTGGACAGAAGGAAGCGTGAAGAAACAAAAGCTCTGTATTGTGTATCAGTCAATCGATTCATCTACCTGCTAGAAATCTCAGAGTCCTGCGAATTTGACATTTCCTCCAGTATCGACGTGTGCAATATGCTTGTTAGTTTGCCTCGACGCCTTAAGCTGGAACTGCGTGCCTTGTGTATTCGCTTATCTCTCGAGTTCGGTATGGTGCCGGAGACTTTTCTATACTCAAGCTTGCGTGTCGAACCAGTCTGCTGAGCGACGGGTGAGTTGACGGTGGAACTTCGGGTTTTCGGATGCAAATGCCCTATGTACGGGGAGCGTTATTGGGACTCTTCGCATCTGTTATGCGTGATTGGGACTCTCCGAATTTGTTATACGTGACCCGGACACCCTTACATCGAGGAATTTGGGTGCCAATCTGCACATTGTCCGACCAACAAACTAGAATTCGCAGGTCGAGAGTGGCAAGATTCGAAGAGATGAAAGCGGAACAGGCGGTCATGAATGCGATGGATCGGGCGTTGACATCGAGAATGCGCGCTTGCAGGGACAAGGTACGTCTTTGCATGTCGACAGTTTGATTGCATTCGTGTCGCTGAAAGTTGCCCTGCATTTCAGAGACGCGTAACGACTAGGAAATGGTGGCGTGCTACGAGTCATCTGTATCTTGCTTCGTCTTAGACTGATTCTAATGCGCACTTGCAGGTGCAGTCTCCTTAGAGATTTCGCTGAGATGGGGATCACAGGCAGTTTCACTTACCCCAGCAGGTGAGGCTACCGGAAATATGGCGCTGGTCATGACAGCGATGGACATGAAAGGTAGCGAATAGTGTTGTATCCTTGTCATTCTCGAGCTACTGGATCGAAAAACGTGGTTGTGTCTCCTGCCTTTCCAGATAACGCAAAAGACGCAGACATATTCAAATTTCTGCCCTTGCTTTTAGTCTCAATTTAGGTACCTCGTTCACGGTACCTACAAGTAGTGGTGTCTTGATCACCAGCTGGCTGTGGCACAGGTGTGACAAGTAAGCGCTCGTGATGACACGTGAGACGATATTCCCATGCTTCATTTCTTGTTCTCAGCCACACGACACCGTACACGATATCCAGCCGCAATAGCATGGACACCCCCATCCCAGCATCGTTTTCTTTCCAAAATTCGACGGCGTCGTTAAGACAAGTATGGCTTGATAAAAAGCATTACTAGTTCCATCCGTGTTATGTCCCCCCGACCTGTGCTGCCCGCAGTAGTAAAGTCCGCGCAGGCATTGGAGGCAATCTTTTCACAACTACCCGCAATTCATGCCTATGACGTCTCTCGCAGCTTCTTATCCGCAGATCAGGATGGCGGTGAGGTTGCCCCGGATTTTCATTCCACCACCATCATATCCTCAGCCATACGCGTCCACCTGTGCAATGCATACATCTTCTACATCAATCAGTAAATCCATCATATTTTTCCTTCTCTCCTGCATCTGCTGCCAACACCATTTCATCCTTCCATCTATCACATCTAGTTGTTCATCTTCTTCGATCAAGTTCAAAGTGTCGCTATCAAAGCCTATAAGCAGTTTTAACCCTGCATCACAACAGCAGTCCGTAGATACAATTGTTCATATTAATGTCCTCCAATCACCGACCAGCCACGTTAGTCCCGTGTAAGACAAGCTCGGCGGAGTCGCAAGACATTCGTCCTGCGCGAACACGCAGGCGTTTCTCGAGTGGCAAGGCCTTCGCCGAACTTCCGGCTGGGGATAGCTCTGCCCTTCTACAGATAAAAGTCTCTCGGTGCCTAACAAGTCATCTCAGCCCCGGTGCGAAGAACACGAGTCTATCCAACTTGCTTACGCGTCCCTCCGCCGAACGATGCCGCGATATTCTTGCAAGATATCAACCTCCGGATAGTGATGACGATGGGAAACTGGGGACTTCGTGCGAGGTATAAGAAGGGGGAGATGGGTGCACAAGAACAACACGACTCTGTACCACGTCTCACAACGAAATGTCGAAGCAGTTCGTTTGGTTGATCACCGGTACATCGTAAGTTCTTCGCACTTCTGTCTTGACTTTGCGTCGCAATTCGAGTCTATGCAGCTCTGGTATCGGCCGTGACCTCACACTCGCTGCCCTCCGCCGGGGCGACAAAGTAATCGCGACCACGCGTTCCCGTTCCCTGTCCAAGCTCGCCGATCTGAAGGCGCAAGGTGCCGACGTGCTGGAGCTGGACGTCACCTCACCATTGGACAAGCTTAAGCAGGTTGCGGAAAAGGCGGTAGCCATCCACGGGCGAGTTGATGTGTTGGTGAATAACGCAGGTTAGTACCAATTTGCCTCAAGGGAAAAGGATTAGAGGAGCTGAATGAATCACAGGATATATCCTTGTCGGCGCTCTCGAAGAAACGACGCCCGAAGAGACGCTTGACCAGTTCAAGTACGACTTTTCTCTTTGTATCCGGGCATGATCGCTCAAGGGGCACGTCTACTCAGTACAAACGTCTTCGGCGCTCTCAACGTAGCGCGTGCATTCCTGCCCTACATGCGCGAACGCAAAGCCGGCACCATCATCTGGCTAGGCTCAGTCGGCGGCTGGAGGTACTGCTCACCCTCCCATAGACTGAGATCTCTATTTACATTGTATCTAGGTCTGGACCGGGCTACGGTCTCTACTCCGCAACCAAGTACACCGCCCGAGGTGCGCTTTCCCTTTTCGTTCTTCCCTCTATAAACCAATTAACGTCGATAACTAATGCGTTCCTTACGCCACAGCCCTTTCCGAAGCCCTCAATGCCGAGATCTCTCCACTCGGTCTGCGCAGCATCTGCATCGAGCTGGGCTACTTCCGCACCGACTTCCTGACCCCCGACAACCGCTCCGCGTATACAACGCGCATCGCCGACTACGAGCAGTCCGTCGGCGCTACAAGCAAGCGGCTCGAAGGTTCGTAGCTCGCCTCCTCCTATAAATCCGACAGTATGTATGTTCTACTGATCCTGGTCGCGTAATGTAGGTATCGACGGCAAACAACCAGGAGACCCCAAAAAGGCTGTTGAAGTCATGGTCGATCTTGTTCGGGGTGAAGGCGTCGCGGATGGCAAAGAGATCCCGCTCGTTGTCGATCTGGGCTCGGATTGCCACCAAACGGTCAGGGACATCTGCCAGAGCACGATCGAGAGGCTAGATAAGTGGGAGAGCGTGGCAAGAAGTACGGATTTCTGATGAAGCGACTATTAGCTTTCGACTTGCACTGTATAATCGAGACATCTGAAGGAGTCTACTCCGATTCGCGACAGTGACAGGTTGCGTGATCCCGTGATTAGGGGCGTGTCTCTGATGTGATCCGTGTAACAGGGCCAAGTAGCTTGCCCAACTTCTTCACCCAGCACTCAACGTAGCGCGATTAGTGGTATAACTTGGCTGCGCTGCGAAGTCAGGGCTACATTCTACGCACTCGAGAACATGCGTTGACTCGAACTCTACCCCGTCGGATCTTCAGTCTAGTCACGGTGTAGTACCATCAATATATGACGTTCTTTGTCTTGGTCGTGCATTCATTCGCGTAAGACGACAGCTCTGATCTAGAGCTCGCTCGTTTGGCCGCCAACGGGCATCGCCTTATCATTTACAACAGTGGGTAACAAGACCTCTCATGTTCCTGACAAAAAACAGTACAATTCTATACCTTCGATAAATGCCATCTACGATGTGGGTCGCCAGTCAGGGTATAGCTGACGAACAGCATACAATCAGGGCAGGTACCACAAGACAGAATAGCGCTGACTCACCTTGCCCGGATTGAAAAGATTCAGCGGATCAATAGCCCGCTTGATCGTCTTCATCAGCTCGACCGTGCCTTCTCCGAGCTCCTCGTACAGGTACTCCTTCTTTCCCATCCCAACACCATGCTCGCCCGTACCTAGGTACAGTCCCGTCAGTCAGTGCACCTGCTCACAGAAGGAAAGACGTACAGGTACCGTCGAGTGCAATTGCTCGCTCAACCATGCGGTGCACGACGTTCCGGACGATGTCGAGCTCCTGATCATCGCGGAATAGGAGAAGCGCGTGGAAGTTGCCTATGGGAATGCTCGTCACTCGCACTTTCGCTAAGATCGAGACAACGCAAGCACGCACCATCTCCAACATGGCCCACAATGTGTGAGACAAGTCCAGAGTCCTTGATGTCCTTCTTCGTCTCGTACACCAGGTCCGGGAGTTTCGAGATTGGAACACTAGCAAGGCCAGTGAGTCCCATCTGACACCCGTCAAGCATACTGCAACATACCAGACGTCAGTCGCCCAGCCCCTCGCACCAGGCAGCAACTGCAGCCCCGAATAATGTGCATTCCTCCTATCCGTCCAAATGTCCACTGCTTCCTCGTCGTTCCTCGCGAGCTTCCACCCCGTCCCGCCATACTCCTTCTTCTCGACGATCGCCTTAACTACCTTGGCTGTCTCTGCTAGAGACTCTGGCGTCGGACCTTGTAGTTTGAAAAAGAGGGAGTCGAGTTCGGGGTAGCGGGGCGGCTTCGGAAGGTGCATAAGGTTCGTAGCGCGCATGAATTCGTTGTCGACTAGTTCCACACATTCTACAGGAGTGTGAGGACTACGGCACGTCTGAAAATGGGTATGGAGTACTGACGTATCCCAACTCCGCGGTTTAGGATTTCTCTGACGGCAGCAGTCGCTTTGCGGACATCGGGGAAGTGCACGACCGCAACGTTGGTCGGAAGTAGCGGTGCTAATCGGATGGTAACTGCAACCGCAAGAGATTACCATGCTTATTCACTGACTCTGAAGGCATACGACCAAAGCAAACGCACCTTCGGTGACGATACCGAGTGTCCCTTCGGCGCCGATGAAGAGCTTGGTCGTGTCGAAACCTGCCGACGACTTGCGTGCCCGTCTACGGGTCTTAATGACTTCGCCCGAAGGCAGGACTACCGTCTGTGGACGATGCCTCAGAACGCAGAGATACACAGAGGAGACTCTGAACGCACAGCGTTCAAAAACCACTCCGCCTTGGCGGTGCCATAGCGCACCGCGTTTGCTGCAGCGAAGGCTCGTCACAGATTCATGATAATATAAAATGGGACCGCACATACTGCCAGAGCATCCGTTTGACATCATACCACCAATTGTCGCACTTGGTGCTGGATCCAACTGCACATGCAAGATTAGCTGCAACATGAAAACCAAACCACCAAGACTACATACAGGGAAGAACAACTTTAATCCTATTCCCAGGACAAGAGTCAGTTTGATTGGAAGAGTCGCTTGTCTACAATGCGCACCCTTTTCTTTCAATATATCGTTGATGTCCATCCACCCCGCACCAGGTTGGCAAACGAGGTCGGAGTCTTCTTCTACCGGCACATATATAAATTAGATTGTTAAGTGGCGTCAAATAATCAAGCAACTTACCATGTATCTCGAGGATTCGGTTCATTCCGCCCATGTCCACGCAGATGCCGCCAACCGAGCTCTGCATATCTTGATATCAGTACCACGGTAATCAAACGGTCATCTAAGTACTGAGACACGGTAGGATGTGGCGCACCGAGCGAAATTGACCCTCTAAGCTCGTACCGCCCGAGTAAGCTGTAATAGGCATTCGGTACTTGGTGGCGACGTGCACTATTTTGACAACGTCATCAGTCGTTTGAGGAGTTACGACAACGGTGGGATCATGAGCTTTGCCCAACTTAGCATCATAAGCGAGTCTTGAGTTACAAGCAAACGTACCTGGGTGGTAATCACTCTCTGAATACCCATGGACATGTAACACCTCAGGGTCTGTCTCTATAGTGACATCTGGGCTGCCTGCAAAGACAGCTTCAAGTTCCTTGATAGCCCGTTGAAAGTCCTCTGGTGATCCCCATTTCGGATCGCGTAAAGAATCACTGGACGTCGTCGAATGGCTGTTCGCTTGCTTTGGTGATGCGAGACTGTAACCCGCGTAGCCGCTAAGCACAGAAGCAAGAACCAGGGCGGAGGTAGCACGACCAAGAGAAACACCAGATGCTTGGGAACTTCCAGAGTTATAGCGAACTCGAATGGAGGGACCACACCGCGTTCGAACGAAAGAGCTCGTTCTGGAGAATATTCTCCGACTTGTCGACAGCATGAAGTGCAGTCGAGCTCTCGGATCCCTTGGGCGAAAGTGAAGGTATGGAAAGGCTTAGGAAGAGGTGAAGGGCTTCCATGTTGTATTCTGGTAAACGTACTTCTGGCGATGGTCATAAGACGTTGCAGATACTCGTATTGGTATATATCGGCTAACGGCCGGTATGGCGTGCCGGCCCGCCGACACGAACTAGGAATATTAATCGTTGAACCTGAACGTTGAACGTTGGACTTGCAGCCGCATCAAAGCCATTTGCTCACATCATTCCTCAGAAGAAAAAAAGTATTTGCCGTTCCAGGCATAATTGCGACATGGCATATCTCCGCAAATAGTAAGTTAGACGGCGCTCTATTCTCTGCATCAGACTATGAAATGTGTCAATCGAACATGGACCACAAATTATTCCATCCAAGCCTGATGTGAGGTTCCACCCAGGGAGTATAATATACTATTTCCGTGAAAGAGGCCCTCGCATAGAGATGGGAAATCCCTACCTCGAGAAAAGGCCATGTCTGATCACGAGTGGCACCAAACATGCAGTCGAGATTGATGGATTTTCGTGGTACCGTCGGACAAGCTGAAGCAGGTCGCGGGAAAGATAGTGGCCATTCATGGGCGTGTGGACGTGTTGGTGAATAACGCAGGTGTGTCTCGACTCGCCTCAAAGGAGGAGAGAGAGAAGCTGAATGATTGGTAGGATATATCCTCCTCGGTGCTTTCGAGGAGAATACACCCGAGGAGACCCTGAACCAGTTCAATTGCGTTCCCATCCTGTCAAAAATCATAACCGTTCATGCTCAATGCACTCAGTACAAATGGCTTCGGTGCACTCAACGTAGCACGTGCCTTCTTGTCCTATATGTGCGAACGCAAAACTGGCATTGTCATCTGGCTAGGCTCCCTCGGCGGCTGGCGGTATGTCCCGCCTTCCTCCGATACGTCGAGACTTCTGCTTACGCAGTATTAAGCTCTGGGCCAAGCTTTGATCTCTATTCAGCAACCAAATACACGGCGCGAGGTGCGCTCTGCCTTCCATTGATTACTCAGTCACTTGATAACTAGTTCTTTACGCAACAGCGCTATTCGAAGCTCTCCGCTCCGAAATTTAAACCCTTGGCCTGCTCAGCATCTACGTCGAGCTGGGCTCCTTCCGCACCGACATCCTGACGCCCGACAATCGCTCCCCGTACACCCCGCGCATCGCCGAATCCGTACTTCGCCTCCACTATAAATCCGGCTGTGATACCCAGTGGCAAGTAGTTGCGAACCATGTCAGATCATTCACGCCATATTAATATTGTCTGCTATTCAGGGTTCTCTTCAATTTCTTCTGGACGCATGACGCCTCCACTTTGTCTCTAGAGGAGCAGTCAACACACATGATGTGCTCTGCCTCTCGTCGTAACGGACAGTCTTGGATTTCTGTCTGTAGCGTCCGTAGAGCACCGTTGGTGACACGTGCGCGCAATGTCTTGGAGATCCTTAATTTCTGCCAAAATTACCTTGACCAATTTTATGTCTCGATTGATTCACCCTAGTCCGGAGTTCAAGCAACGTCTGCGAGGGTTCCTTACTGATTTCCTCCGTTGACTGGAGAAGCCCAGAAAACAGCCGCACAGTTGTCACTCAGGATCACAAGCCTACAGTTGACCGGATGCCGTCCTTGTGGGGTGCGCCGTTGATCGAACATTCTTGATGAGAGGGAAGGGCTTCCCTTAGTTTGCCGAATATGTCTTGCTGTCGATTATCGCTAACTCCGACTCTCCTTCCAAAGATCAAAGCGCTGACGCATTAAACCGCAGGGGGATTACTGAACCGCATCGACAGTGGCGAATACACCTTGAACACCAATGCATTAATGAATTGGTCTGAACTAAATAAACGATCATAAAAGTATGACAGGATGATCCATTATCGTCCTCCTGTAAGTACCTGAACAAGCAGCAAAGCGACAGTATCTGATACTTTAAATCATCTTCGTCTCTTGCCCAGCCTCCAATACGTGTCTTCATCTCCATTCCCGCCTACGTCTGGTCCTCAGGCCACTTCGGACCGCGCTCAGAGCGCCAGATCTCAACAACTGTCTTTAGTACCTCTTCCGAGACGTCCTTCCAGGTTCCATCCTTCTTCTCGTGCTGTTCCAATTCCTCAACACTCCAGACTACGAAGCAGTCTCCAGCCCACGCGCCGCGGTGGAGATCTCCTTCATAGCACATAGAAGTAGATGGGTGGGTGGAACAGAAGATCTGGGAAAGGAGGACATCGCCGAGATGGATAGCATCCGCGACGGTGTCTAATATCTTGGAAGAGCGAACATATTCCTTCTTGGATAGATTGCAAAGAAGCCATTTTCGATCGCGGTAGTAGCTGCTGCTGTATTCGAATCCAGAGTATCCTAGGATTCCTGGGTACGCCAATAAACCGAACGCTTCTCTCTCGTTCCATCGTAAAGGCCTCGAGAACCCCCATTTCCCGTAGGCACGGTAGCTCTCGGTGTAGCGCTCGTACGCAAACTTGTAGAAGGTGGAAAACTTCTCAAATTCCTGCGTCTCTTCGGGTTTGAGCAGGCCATCGGGCAGGTCTTCAGTATAATCCCCAACAAATATCAAACGTTGGCCTTCCCACGGTGCAGGGTGTTTCTTCACGAGCTCCAAAACTCGGGCGAAACCGATAACCCACAACGCACTGTTGGCAATGCATAGGCAGGCTACATCTTCGAGACAGTCGAGTTCAGAGAATATCATGTAGAGGAGCTCCGTTGGTATGTTGAGACGGCCTAAATCACCGCCTAGGCGACTCCTGCGGAAGGTCAGGTTGTGGCTGTCAGGTGGAAGTATCAATATTGTACCTTGTGGCACGCCGTGAAATCCTGTCATTAAGTTCATCTAATTTGGGTTCGATTGCAGGGGGGAGCAGCATCGTCAAGAGCCACCCGCTGACGCTACCAGAATGACTGAAAGGTACAAATTCCCTCAACTTGCCACAGTCTCTGCTTTCTCTCGTATCAAGATTGACGCTAGAGAAGGGTGCCATCAGTGCCTGAGTTCGGTAAAGGAGCACTCTGTATTACTCACAATATCCAATATTGACCCATAGTGAGGACTCTAGATTTAAATTAGATATACCAAGGTTTTCAGGTATTGTTAAAGCTGAGGCGAAGTGGTTCAGTGTAAGGCGCGAGCAAAAGTTTCCACGCCACAATCGCGTCGGCACGTGATGCGCCTCTCGTGGAGTTGAGGAGAGTGATTAGACAAGCGATACGACTAGGCGGCAGTTGACGATGGGTTCAACCCCGACCCAGTCCGCTATAGCAAGTAGACCGGCTGGTGACATGGTCCTATACAATATGCTCGACGCAAGAGTTTTGCCGCAAGTCCGCTGTAAATGCGCAAGGTTTACGGGGACACGACTGCTCCGAGCGTCGGAGCAGCCTGGAATATTATTTTGAGGCATCGCGGATCGCACAGACAAAGTAAGTAAATACATGCACACGACACACATGCGAGAACAGAAAAAAGACCCCAGGGAGGGCGCTCGAAACGGAGCTGTGAGGACAGCAGCGAAAGCCTAGTGCGCGATTGCTGCTGAGAATAGCGGGGATTATTGCTTACCTGGAGGACAGCAGAGAAAGACTGGTGAGGCCGACAAAGGCCCGGCCCCCAGCTTTTTTTATCTGGTCCTCCCAGATAAGTAACGCCCTTTAAGTTGTCGATCACATCCACTGTTCGCTGACGTGAGACGAGGGCCAATAGATACGCCGAGCAGAGAACTCGGGATACGCCATATAAAACGCGCGGGACGACACGCGATACGCTGTCCAGCAGACGCGGCGCTGGACAGGGTACGCTGCGCTAAGGCAGGAGCACTGAGCTGATTGAACTCGTGTAAACCAAATATTGCTTTAAACTCGACTAAGAAAATTGTACAGCTGGTCATCCGTGCCACACTCTACCTATCTCAGCTTCGTGTAGCCGATTGACAATCATGACCTCTACTTTAGAGTCCACTCGCCCGGTTATCTTCACGACATCAACTTCATACGCCATCCCCACCCAAAAGTTCATGATCCAAACGTCATGGCGCTCTCCCAACTGATCAACAAAGCGTTGTCCCTTGACAAGACTATTCCATTCGACTTTCTCATCCAAGGAGAGATATTTCAAGGCACGTTGGCAAAATGGTGCTCTGAGAAAAGTGTCGGCGAAGTAGTACATTCTTTCCAGTGCCATTGCTATGCGGCGAGGAGAGGCTTATTTGCCTAGTATAGGAGGAAACTCTTGAGATATAGTATATCAAGACTGTCCTGCCACCCCAACGAATGAGTGCGATGCCACACGAGGACTAGGTCTCGTCAGTGTCATGCCGGATTTCAAGGTGCGTGGCTTTGATCATGCAAATATCGCGGCACATGGTTTGTGTAGCTACCTCGTCGCTGATTCCCAGAACATTCGTGACCTCTGCACGTTCTTAGCAGCTCTTGCAAACACCGCGTATTCACGATGTTCCTATGACGTCCTTATGTGTCTTCCTGCATATCTCAGACAATAGCACCGAGTACCTTGAGACGGTCATTTTTGGACGGCTAATATAAGTATGCTTTGAATATTTACTGTGCGTGTGATAGAAACACATGGGCTGGACGAGGTCTACATGCACGGACAGCAGTAGCTGAAAGAGGGAAACAGAGTAGGGGCTAATGTGGTGTGCCGGGAGGGTGAGGGGTAAGAACGTGTTTTCATGGGGAGAGGTGCCGGCAACGGGCTTGAGATGGCGGAGACAACGGGATAAAGTGTCTCACCTAGTTGGGTGTGTCTCGAACATACGGGAGAGTGGCGGGTAAGAAAGGACCTTTCCGGGAACGTGTAGTATCTCATACAGGCTTTGAGGACACAAGTGGTGCATGGGTGCATGGGTCGGTGAGGCGGGCGTTCTGGAGGGACTATGATAAGTGGCATAGATACGAGTGTTTTCGGAGTAAGAGGAGCGGGTAGATACGGGCGCAGAGGGCGGGAAGACACGGGTGTAGAGGTCGAGGTCGAGGCAATGATACGGAAATTGAAATGGTGCAGTCTAATAGAGATGGAAATATTTTAATCTTGGCGCTGTCAATCTACCTCTCGTGTTCCTCGCGAACTCCGACAATTCAGACATGTCTTGTCTCACGTCATGTACGGCACCAGATTGTTGCACGGAAGTATAATCCGCGGAAATAAACGTCGAATGAACCTAGATACGCACATATATCCTGCTATGCCTCGGTCATTATAGTCGTCCTTGTCACCGAGTGACGGAATCGAGCAAATGACCTTGAGACGGCCAGCTGGGCTGTGGACGATAGACGTCACCACACTGCACGATGTCATGGCCAAGCAGTCCAGTCCAGCACAGAACCTGGCAAATGGATCGAAGACGGTATGCAAATTGCCATAACAGGAAAGATCGGGGATGGATCTAAAGGTGCCGTGCTTCTTTGGACCTTCTGCAGCGTCGTCGACTGCTTCGAGAGAGCAGCGAAAGCAGTGCCAAGCACGCACTCTTTGCATAAACTCTAAAATTTGACTCGTGTTCTGGCTACCTGTGCTGGAGACGTCGCAATGAGAAACCCGGATGACTTGTATGTATCGTCGAGTCAAGCGCCAAGGTCGGATATGATGGAGTGTTCGCTTCGTGGAGAATATGAACGCTTCGGCGCCAATTGCAAGGTCGTGGCCGTCGACAACGTCCCTCTTGGCAGCTGGGCGTACAGGTTCCTTATGTTATACGGCTATCATCTACGCGAGTTGTGCTTCTCTTCGGACGGTCATATAATGCGGGGCAGGCGGCGCACCCTTCCCAGCCCTTCTTCTGCCCAGTGCAGCTAACGCTGTGCGCGCTGTTGAAGTTTTTATATCGTCTCTCTCTACGTTTCCTAGACTCTTTCCTTTCCTGTTTCTGCCCGCAAGATGACACCGCCCGCCGACAGCACCGTCCACGTGAGCTCGCTCTCGCGGCGCATCTACGGATGGTCGTGGCAGGCGTTCCCCATCGGCATGGGCACCGGCGCCGTCTATGTCACCATGTCCGCCGTCAAGTACCACTCGCGCGCGCTCACCGTCGTCGAGACCGTCTTCTTCATCATCAACATCGCCCTCTTCCTCCTCAACATGTCCACCCTCCTCCTCCAGACCATCCGTGTGTTCCTGTCCGTTTTCCATTAATATTCTTCGTGACCTTGGTGCAGTGTACCCACAGCAGGCCCTGCGTCTCATCAAGGACCCGGTCAAGGGCATCTTCGTCCCGCTCTGCGTCCTCTCCTTTGCCACCATCATCATCGGCACCATCAACTACGCCGTCCCCACTGGCCACATCCGCCCCAACTTCATCTACATTTTATTCTGGTGCGTCCAAGTATTCCTGCTCACTGCACGAATTCCATCTATGACCGCACGACTTTGAATTCCATCTCACCGCCTCGCAGGGTCTACATCGCCTTCTCCCTCGTCGTGTGCACCCCCATGCTCATGATCTGGTTCAACAAGCCGCACGATCTCACCACCTTCACTCCCGCGTGGGCATTCCTGGTGCGTACCTTCCTCTGAGTAGTAGGTGTACGTCAGGGTACACGAAAACACACCAGCGTGGCGTTTTCGAGACCCGTGTACCAAGCTAGAGCCGGATGTGATGTGATGGGAGAATGACTCGATAGTTCGAGTGTAGCCTCCCCACGGTGAAGGGGAGGCGCAAAGAGAAAATCTCCCACCACACCTAGCCTGCTCGCTCGTTCCGCTTACCTACTCGTGACTGATTCCTTTCGCGCAGGTGTTCCCTATGGTCAGTCCTACGCTCATTGCCGTTTCTATTTCGCCGCAGAACGACAGAGAGCTTTGAACAGCCGGAGGTGACTCACCCTTTCATCTACGCAGATGCTCGTCGGTGTGGTCGCGTTCAACGTCCTGCGCGTCGTCCCGGCCGAGGACCCGCGCGCGCTGGGGGTGCTCCTCGTTGGGTACGTTTTTCAGGGTGAGTCGTGATTTACTCTCTCACTCAATCTCGCCTGATGAGTATTTGCTTTTTGCGTCGCATACAATTGCCTCCTTTTTACATCGCATATACGCGTATCCTTCCCACCTCGCCTATACTCACATCCCACTGCGCATATACCCCCCTCGCGCAGGCCTCGGCTTCTTCGTCACGTTCATATACATATGCATCTACATCATCCGTATCATGACCGTACGTCCCTGTCCCTCCATCCCATCCACCGCTCACTGACTAACTATCTTATGCTCCCACTAACTAACCCACTCAACTACCCACCCATCCACCCACTCACCTACCCACTCATCCACTAACTAACCCATCCACTAACTAACTAACCCATCCACTAACTAACTAACCACCCACCACCCACTAACTTACATCCACCCACCCACCCATCCCGCCAACCCCGCCAACCCCCCATCCACCATCAACCCCAACCCCACCCCACCCAGACCGGCTTCCTCAACGGCCACCAAGCCAACGGCGCCTTCGTCGCCTGCGGCCCGCCTGGCTTCACCGCGCTCGCGCTCATCAACCTCGGCAAGTGCGCGATGGAGATGTGCGTGTCTCTACCAATTTCCGCTTCCTGTTCCCCTTCCCCGGTTTCGGTTTCGTATTCGCGTTTTTTCTGGTTTCGTATTCACCCCTTCACTCACCTTTTTTCTGGTTTCCCTTATATACCTTTTTCCCATTTCCCATATTCACCCGTGCCACTTCTAGTCTCCCGCAACACAACCTCGTCTCCCCCTCAGCGGGCGAGATCTGGTACGCCTCGAGCGTCATGGCGGGGGTCCTCCTCTTCGGCCTCGCGGCGTTCTTCTTCGTGTTCGGCGCGCTGCCGTATTGGTGGAAGGTGCACAAGCACCTGAGCGAGATTCTGGGATGTGAGTGGGTTTGCGTTCTTGTTCGGCGTTTTGGGGCAGGGCTGATTGCGCATAGGCTGGGCGCTGACGTTCCCGAACGGTACGCACCCCTTCCCCCTCCCCTTCTCTTCTCGTTCGAGTAGCTGATTATGCTCGTAGTCGGCTGGATCAACACCTTAAAAGTCCTCGGCGACATCTTCAACGTCCAAGGGTTCTACGTCGCGCACCTCGTGATGACGATCGCCATCTGCCTCACGTGGGGCGTGCTCTTCGCGCTCACGCTCGTCGCGTTTTGGAGGGGCGAGATTTTCATGGCGGATGGGAGGGAGGTGGTGGAGGGGAGGCGGCGGCGGAGCGGGGAGAGTTGGAGGAGTGCGAGTACGAGTGTGGTCGATGCGGAGAAGGCGAGCGTGGGGGACGTGGAGAAGCGGGCGGGTGGGGAGGCGAGTGGGTGCGGCAGCGTACGGTGCGTCCCGTTGTTGATCCTCTAGTGTTTGAGTTTGTTGACTTGGCGCGCCCGCAGATAAACTCGTCCCTTCTTTCTTGGACTTCTTGGATTTTCGGTTACTATACTAACTGATGCACATACGGCCGCCTGCTCGTACGCTAAACGAGTATCCATTCTTTACTTAATTATGCATTGTATATTGAGTAATATCTAGATAGTATCGGGACGGTGGGGGTAGATATAGATTGGGAGGCGATGTTGGATATATTGTGGATGGATGAGGCGTGTCGACCAAGAGTTCAGCTGCCATTTTCGCTCTTATTTCATGAACACGGTGTGCTTCCTATAGCTCGGATGAGAGCGTTCTTAATTCTTGAAATATTTGAGCCTACCTCCATGTTGCTTCGCGACCATGCGCTTACGTACCTTTCAGTCCATAGCCGTATCCGTACCTTGCAGTCCATATATAACCATATCCGAGTTAGCGTGGGGCGAAAAGGTCTGTGAGTTGCATTGCACCTACCTCTGGTTAACAATTTTCTGGCGCGGCATGGATTGTTGCATCGAGAGATGTATTACGTCTGGGATTGAGCTTGGAAATGACTAACATGTGGCTTTCGTGTGGCTGCAAGTCCAGGTTCAATGGCTCCTAGTTCGTGGCTCGGCGGGCCCGGGCTTTCCAAAGTTCAAACGGATGTCTTCAGCGTCTCATGACCATCTTCAGAAGTATGTTTACTAAAGTGCAAGACGGAAGCTGACCTCCTCCTCCTAGGCCGCTCCTTTTCGCTCAGGAGACTTGAGACTGCGTTTCATGCTAGAGAGTATTTTCCAGAACGAACTCTCTCGTTCGGACATGGTGCGGGTCATCGATTCGAGTCCGTTCGTTGTACGAAACGACGTCCAGTGATTCTTTGCGCGATCCGAAATGGGAAATTTTCAACGAGCTGTCTTTGCAGTCAGCCCAGATGGAACTATAGAGACTTATCCAGAGGTGTTGCATGTCCGCGGTTATTCAGAGAATGATTTCAGAAACGTTTGGACTGAGGACCGGCTTGTCGCGTGGATCTCGTGTGGACTGCAGTGCCACCGGATCACACGCTGAACACCACCTCTCGCACACTGCGAACGACCCAGAAACTTAGTCAACTGAAGACGTGATTCGGAGAACAAAACGTACAAATATATCATATTAGAGAGCAGCAATACAAAGTGATGGATAGTAATGGCCACATCGTGTAGGGAAAAGTCGAAAGTCTAACGCGAAAATAATTAATGCATCTGTCTAGCAGCAAGGTGATGAGTGCGAGGGGCCGAAAAGATGGTGCCGGAAGAAATGCGAAAGCAACGTCTAGTTGATACCGGAATTAGTTTAGGTGTGAGTTACTGAAAGTGTGATGTCTGTGTCCAGCTTTCTAGTCGATGTTCCGCCCGGACTGCATCAGCACGGTGGCGACGATCGCACACTGAAGGAGCCCGAGTTCGAGCGCGGCAGGGCTCAGCTCGAGCGTGACGGAATTAGGTGTCTTGGATATCTTGACGAGCAACCGTGTGACGGACGCGCCGGTGGTGTAGAGCTTGTTGCGGAGAAGCAGGTGTGTTGGCGCGAGGAGGGAGGGTGAGGGTGGAGGATGTACGAGGATGTGGAGGACGTACGAGGATGTGGCTGCCGCTCGGTGCCTAGGCGTACCACGCGTTTCCGACGGTCATGATCCTAGATCCTTGTCTCAGCGGCAGTCGGTATCGTATCATCACAGACCGCGAACCTAATCACCCAGCATCCTGCGCAGGCGCAAGCCAACGTAGGCACCTCCATCCTCGACACCACACCGCGCACCTCCACGAGCGGGTGTGTCTGCCACTCGAGCATCTCGATCCTTCACGAACGTGAATCGCTGCGTCATCTTGATAACGGTACAGTTCGGGATCGACGGCGCAAACTCGGTGAAGACGAAGCGGATATAGTTGGGGACGGCGGGCGGGGAGGTGTTGGTGTCACATGCCACGTCGCTCAAGGGGCTGCTGACAGCGCTGACCCATCCGACTCTTGAAAGGCATTGTGACTCGTGGACATGTGAGCTAAGAGGTGTTGGAGTTGTGTCGAGCCAGCGCAACTCCTGCCTACGTCCAGTACCTCCGAGCAACTCGAGCACCCCCGAGCCCACATGTCCACGAGTCACAATCCTTTTGCACAGGGCAGGGAGCCTCTGGTATCCCAGGCCCCTCCACGCGAGAGGCAACTACCCTCGCTGACCCACCTGCCTCATGCAAAAGGATTGTGTCTCGTGGACATGTGGGCTCGGTGGACAGGATTTGCGCGGAGGTGCTGGACGTGCGCAGGAGTTGGGCTGGCTGACTCATTGGCTCACCGGAAGACGCGTTATATACCGCAATGAGGCGAGGCACCGCGAGACTGGGTGTGCACGGAAGGGACTACCGGGTGTATCACGATCATGCTCCAGCTAGATGTGGCGTGCGTCAGCGAGTGAGAAAACGCTGGATGGCGTTTTAGGTCAATATTACGAGCCACGGACATCTCGGAAGGGTGGGAGTCAGGACAAAGGAAACCTTGTTGGGTGGGTGCTAGAGAGCCAGAGAGTCAGAGGCAGAAAGAGAAGTGCCTGGTGCCTCCGGAAGCGGCAGGTCCTCATCGGGGTAGAGCCTATCAGCGTATCCCATCAAAACACCCATTAATGAGCCGGACCAAAGAATAAAGTTCTGATTGTTGCTATCCCCATCACGTTGATCACATCATAATTTAAAGGACAAGTGGATGACTTCCCGTAACGTTAAATCCGTATTTTCCCTAAAATTTGGGCTTTAAAATCGCATCTGCCGAGATGCCGCTGGGACCCCGGCGAAGTTGCCCTGTCCGTTGCTAACCTGCGAGCCTCCGTAAACCAGCTTGGATACAGAGGGGTCTACCCCCGTCTGTATCCTTCGAAACGACGCTAAATCCTTCGAAACGACGCTAAAGCAGATAAATCGGTCCACAGATCTCCGGTTCTGAACTCCGCTATCCTCTTCCGTCCAGTGAGCG
>KV425659.1:0-44421 GCA_001632425.1 Neolentinus lepideus HHB14362 ss-1 | reverse complement strand
ACATAGGGAATTAGAGATAAAAATCCCTAAAATGGGCTTATGGTTTAGGGACATCCCTATTTGGCATCTCTAAATCATTTCGCGAAACCGCTGGCACATTCTACGGAATAGGGATTTAGGGATTTAACGTTATGGGAAGTCACCCAGTAGTCCTGGGCGTACTGCTAATTGTCTTTGATTTTGAAGTCGCTAGAGGGTCACAGGGGTACAGACAGAAGAGCCAAGTTCCTTCGGTACTTGTGTAAACGTGGTAGAGTAACGTGATACAGATTCGCGGCATCAGAACACAGAGGTCAGCGCTCAGGAACATTTCTTAGTGGGACTGAAGGACCGGCTTATCGCGTGGGTCTCGTGTGGACTGCAGAGCCACCGGGTCACACACATATGGAAAGTGCTGGACACCGTCGCTCGCACACTTTGCAGATGCGAACGACCCAGAAAGTCAGTCAATTGAAGACCCTGGTGTGATTCGGACAACAAAACGTATAAATATATCATGTGAGCTAAATAGAGAGAAGAGTGATACATCAGGAGTGGTGGATAGTAATGGATACATCAGGTAGGAACAAAGAAAAGGTCAAAAGCCTAACCCAAAAATAATGGATACATCTGTCTAGCAGTAAAGTGATGAGTGTTAGGTGCCGGAAGAAATGCTAACACGACGGCTAGTCGATACAGCGATTAGTATTAGGTGCGAGTTACTGTAAGTGTGGTGTCGGTGTTCAGCTTTCTTCAACAAAAGAGTGTTCAACTAGTCGATGTTCCGCCCAGACTGCATCAGCACGGTGGCGACGATGGCGCACTGGAGGAGGCCGAGTTCGAGCGCGGCAGGGCTGAGCTCGAGCGTGACGGAATTGGGCGTCTTGGATATCTTGGCGAGCACCGCCGGGACGGACGTGCCGGTGGTGTAGAGCTGGGAGAGGTAACGCGTGAATGTCAGTGCGAGGACGGGGACGAGGAAGAAGGGGGGAAGGACGTACGAGGATGTGGCTACCGCTCGGTGCCCATGCGTACCGCGTGTTTCCGACGGTCATGATCCTGGATCTTTGTCATAGCGGCAGTCAGTATCATATCCGTCGAGACAGTGAACATCATCACCTAGCATCCTGTGAGAGCGCGAGCCATGCACGCACCTCCATCCTCGGCACCACCCCGCGCACTTCAACAAGCGGGTGCGTCTGCCACTCGAGCATCGCGATATTCCTCGCATCCCTATCCTTGACGAACGTGAACCGCGGCGTCGTCTCCGTTGCGACGCTGAACACCGTCGCCGCGCGGTTGTCTGTAACAGTACAGTTGAGGATCGACGGCGCGAACTCGGTGAAGACGAAAAGGATCGAGTTGGGTACGGGCGGAGGGAGCGCAGGCGAGGAGGGGTAGGGCAGAGCGCCAAAGATGGAGGGAGGCGAGCCACTGGTGTCCCAGAACCCGTCGCGGGAGTGGCCGCTTCCCGCACTGATCCACCCGCCTTGTGCAAAAGGATTGTGACTCGTAGACATGTGGACTCGGAGGATAGTAACGTGGCTGGTTCACCGGCTCACCGGCAGACGCATTATATACCGCAATGAGGCGAGGCACCGCGAACTGGTGTGCATAAAAGGGACTACCTGCTGGGCCACGATCATGTTCCAGCTAGATGTGGCGTGCGTCAGCGAGTGAGAAAAAGCTGGAAAGCGTTTTGATACGTACTGCCGGTCGATGTGGCCACGGACATCTCGGAATGGTAGGAATCAGAACGGAGGAAGTTTTGTTGGGTGGGTGTCAGAGTGACAGAGAGTTAGAGGTGGAGGAGCAGTGCCTGGCGCCTCCGGGGCGGCAGGTCCTCGGAGAGAGTGTCTATCAGTGTATCCCATCGAAAGACCCATTAATGAACCGGATCAGAGAGGCAAGTTCTGATTGCTTTTATCCCCATCAAGTTGATCTCATGATAATTTAAAGGACAAGTACTTCTGGGTGTGATATCATCGCACTGCTAATTATCTATATTGTTTCCTGAAGAGTAGAGTAGCTGGTCATAGGGGCACAGAGAGAAGATTCAATTTCTTTCGGTACTTGTGTAAACATAGTAGAGTAATTTGAGATACTGGAGGTGCAGATTCGTGGTATCAGAGCACAGAGCACACAGCTCAGTCCGTTCCTGAGCGTTGATGACCGGCTGATCGCGTGGTTATCACATGGGTCTCGCGTGAACTGCAGTGCCACCGGGTCACGCACATATGGAAAACACCGCCGCTCGCACACTTTGTCGACGCGAACGACCCAGAAAGTCATAATGAGCGTTATCAAGGAACTTCTAGATATGGGGAGAATTCCGAATGAGCCCATCGCTGAGAGAGTACCTGGAAAATTGCCATATTCCATCAAATGTTGAGATGTGCAAAGAAGTCGTAACGGTCATCCTCACCCGTTTACTGTAATAGGTTCGTGGCGGTGCATGTGAGACGACAATGCCTCGCTAAGTCGTAGACTCCTGTATTCAGCCAGGAAGATACGTGGCAAAACCAACATCGCCAGTCTTTCATGTCCTGGAAGTCGAGGACATCGCTTGACTGGTCCCACCGGGTGGCTTAGACAGATTGGCGTTACTTTACGTACAAATATCGACGGGAACGTACGCAGACATGTTTTACGCCCCAACTATGCAACGGCTTACTACTGCACGTCTCATCGTAGGCTCGGGTTTCTTGGGCACCCAAAATAGAAGTGGCCGTCCAAAAATATGGACGGAGAAAGGAAGCAACATTAGCTACACCATCAAGTAGAGAAGTGCCTCAGCCGTATCACAATTGTCCAGGTTAGCGTTCCATCTATCGTGGCTAATACAAACATACAGATACAAGCAAGGTATCAGTGTCATAGGTCAAAATACAGCGTCATTCCATTTCACTTCGTTTCGATCACTCCTCGTCGTCTTCGTCCCAGTCCACGCTCTCCATAATCGCCTCACCCTCATCGTGCAACTTATCAAGTCCCGTGAGGCTCTCCAAATAGCCAGGCTCGTTGAACGCCTGCAGGAGCATATCGAAGCCATTCTCTTCGTACGCTCGTAGGACCTGCCAGAAAAATTACCACGGTCAACCCGTGCGTCCCGCAGATTTCCTTCAGAGCAGCGACATACCGTCTCACTACATCCGGGGCACCGATCGTACGCCGCACCCGTAATGAGCATATTCCTGAACTGCGCAAGGAAGCCTCTCAGTTGATGTGGAACGAGTCCCAAGATACTCCCAGACGTGCTGGGGTCCGCCACATTGTTCCCTGTTTGTGGGGGTGGCGCAGGCGCTTGTACACTAGACACCGAGTATATCAATGGAATGGAAAGAAATTTTGCACGGCTTTGGGCACATACCCATCTGGATGCTGCAGCAGAGATGCCAGTAACTCCACCGTAGTCGAGGCGGCGATAGAAGCGAGCCCCGGTCGAGTCACCGTGCACATTTGATCCAGGGTGCGATCGGTCAGAGACTGTTATTCCCGTCAGCAATCGGAAGTCTCACTGTGCTAATGAATTACATACATCTGCAGGGGCGACGATATCATTGCAGTAATAGCAGCCAAGACGCGTTCCAGCTGATGTTGCAGCTCGAGCGCCATGTCGCATCACCAAGAAAGTGTCGAATCCAAGAGCGGCGTTCATCACAATCTACCAGGATTGGTTATTCAATGCCGCAGGAGACCGTATGCATGTAACTTACCTTCCCCTTCGAAGCACCCAAAACGGTGGGCAGCCATCGACTCTCACGAGAGTCCATCAGCAGGAAAACAGCGTCATGTTCATCAAATAGTTTCTCCAGCAGTTCGACGTCTCTCTTGGTCTGTTCCACAGAACCTGACGGAACTGGATGACCAGGCATCGGAATGGAGAGACTATACCCAGTGGCATCCTGTCAGAGTTCGAGATAAGTCTAACTCACTTCATCGAGTAAAGGCACACTTACCACGCCCGGGAAGATCTTCTTTAACCGCTCAGCCGCGCATGCAGCCTTCGGCTTGCCGCCTTCGAGACAGTCCTCGAACTCGAAAAGCGGCTGTCGAACGGGATTCGAGAAAGACACCCGCGCAGAGTCGACGAACGTAATTTTCCGAACGCCCCAGCCCTGCACATTTCGTCGTCAGTCACCCATAACCGTAGGCCAGAGAAGAAACGAACCATCAATGTCCTGGATACATAACACCCGAGCGTGCCCGCGCCCAAGAGGAGGCACTTCGTCACCGCTATCTTGTCCAGATCGAGAGACGGTAGGATCCGCCACCTCATCAGCTTCAAGTTCAGATCCACAGCTTGGTCTGCGAGCCTATCCTCCGTTAGCCCAACCCATCTTCGCCGTCTCTACAGCCCAACACATCGGACACACCTTGTCGGATCCATCATCGGCGCCAAATCCGCGAGTCTTGGGCCCAACTTGCCCTGCACGTTCTTTTCCCAGCCGACCGCGCTTGGGCGAGGGTCCACAGTCTCCTGCGGCACGCCGATCTCGATTATCCCAAACCGCGACTTCCACCCGGAGCCAGGGTGCGGGAGCTCAACGTCGCGCCAGCAGAGGATGCGGAGCAAAGCTGTGGTGGACGGATAGAGGGCGCGCAGGTAGGCGAGGAGGTTGCGGAGGGGCCAGCCTGGATTCTCGGGTATGGCGGAGGGGTCAAGGAAGCCTATGTATTGCTAAGGAGGTGATTAGTTGGGTAGGATACAGGAAAGGATACGGACAAACCGAATAAAGCGGCACGCCTGCAAAGAATTCTTCATACTTCTCCACAGACGCAACCTCCGTCTTGCCTTCGTTATTCCTCACCAAGAAGTACGCCTTTGGCGCCTTGGCGAGGTCATCATGAATTGCTTTCATCTGCAGCGAGATACTTGAGCATACCATATATCAGCGAGAGACATGTACACTCACTGCATCGCCGAAAAGCTCCACGTCCGCCGCTTTCCACGCACCTCCAATCTCCCAAGCCGCCTTGGCCACGAACCCAGGAAACGCGAACCAGTAGTAGTACTTGTATTTCTTCAGATCCGCGTAGGCAATGAGGAGGAACCGGTTCAACAGCGAGGGGTCCCTATTCTTCTTTACGCCTTCCCAGATCTACAAGTGATCGTGATCGAAACGCAATCAGCTATGGATTAGACGGGAAACGGATCGGAGCTGACCTCGTCTGCGACCTTGTTAAACAGCGCGGTCTTATCCGCCGCTTTGAACTCCTCAATCGTATTGTAATTCTTAAACACGCCTGTGGCTGCAACAGCGTTCGGCGGCGCCCTACGCCCCCACCCTTCCATCAGCCCACAGCCCACCCACCGTCCAAAAAACCAAATACCCACTGGAAGTCTTTACTAAATGCATCCCCGCCAACAGTCAGATTACACCCAAGCGCAACGTCCTTGCCCGTCTCGCGGTCCTTGATCGTGCGCCCTGCGGTATAGCTTGCGCGCACGGGGACGCTCTCGTCGGAGAGCTTGAGCACGTCGATCTTGAGCGAGGTGAGCTCGTGCCAGAACGCGGGCTGCACGAGCGAGGAGAAAGGGGCGAACTGGACGATGGGCATTGGGGAAGTGGTTAACTAGGGCAAGGGGGACGCGTCGCGTCGAGACGCGGTGTTAATTGTTAATTAAGCACGTTGCGCGTGTTGGCCTTATCGGTCGTGCTTGCTTTGCTCTGCCATCGTCGTCGACTCACATTTGTACATCGGCGACGTCTGTAAACTGAGAGCTGAAGCGGTATGCTAGCTTTCAAACAACTATGTATCACTAGATCGAATCCATCCGACATCCGACACCCGGCAATTCAGAATCATCCAATCGGTTACCTCTCTGTAGCCTTTGAAGTTTCATGCTCTTCGTCGAGGGGTACTCTACGTCCTCCGTGTTTCCCACATCTATCTACCGATTACTGCGGCAGTGTCACCAACTAGCGCTCATATCTATGCCCCCAGTTGCTATCGGTATCATCAAGGCCAAAGACAGAAAACAAGGATGCACACGGTGCTTGATCCTATACATCCAACCAGCTACCAGTCCATACTCCACATTCAAGGAACGTACCTCCTTCGATGGGGTACACACTGGTAGCCGGTTGAAGGTAGTACAAGAATCGTAACTGCTCAGCTCGCTCGTCGTTCACAGACTCATTGGCCAATCTCGGTCGACGATGTTAGAATGCAGACAGAATCCGGTTGAAAACGATTACCGCCCGTGCCAGTGTTCGAACGTTCACTGCCGCCATCATCACAGCAACGTCGGACAAGAGTGCACAGGCCCGTGATCCGCTGGGTATGAGATCGCCGGTGCCTGGCTAGAAACCATACAACGCCAGAGGTGAGATCTCATATTGCAGTCCCCGCGTGAGCACTTCACTGGCTGCCATAGCCGTATCAAGAATGTCGTGTGGAAGCGGCTGTGTGAGAAACTGTGATACGACTAGATTTGCCTGAAGTTAAGATGATATTAGAGACGGAGGACGTGGTGACTGTATGGCACGTACAAATCCAGGCGCGTTTGAGAGCTACCTGGGATCTCTGAAGCACTCGGTAATGCCATCCAGTCTTCACGAAAGTCGCACCAGATGTAAAACTAGCACAGGCGCGAGCGTTCACGGACTAAACAACCACGACCTACAAATAACCCGACCGGACTGCGTTTGCTGGAGCGTTAGTTAAAGAGTGAGCCAGGCGCGTTGGTAGAGAGACGAGATGGAAATAGAACGTCTGACGTGCACCGATGGAACGTTGGATGCTATCAACGGTCATGCATCAGAGTTGGATATAAGCTCTCTTCGGCCTGATCGATACACTCGGATAGCATATAACCAGACCATCCCAGTTCCACGACATCAAAAAATCAAATCACTGCCAAGCCGCAGTCCTACGAGATGTTAACCAGCCGTGGTCGCCACACCGACCGGGCAGTGCGCGAGACAGTACGTAGGGAGATGGAAGCTAGCAATATGGATGGAGAGACAAGGAGGGACTGGTCGCCGAAAGGTCAGAAGCGAGGTGAAACGAGTAGAACTAGTACGAAAGGCGATGATACCAGTGAGTCCATAGTCCTATGTCAAACGGGCAGTGAGCTGATGAAGGCACAGTTGAGGGAGACAGGGAGCTGCCGGACACGCAGAAGGGAGTCAAGGGGCTGGGAGAAAGCTAGTCATCTTGGAGAGTAGAGAAGAAAGCCGTGGTCAGGAGCGCCCGCCTGCTCTCCGTTCCAGAAGTCTTACGTTGGACTTTGACTGAAATAATCCAAGTAAACAGATGACTTTTGTGGCACGCGACGTGGCGCTATTTGCGCGTGTTTGTCTGCCACGTCTAACAGCGTTGTGGATGCATACGAGTTGCTTACAACCTGCACCGAGTTTCTTACTTGACCTCTAGCCGCTCCTTGGCTATTTCTTTTTCATCATGAGCGGGTGTGAGTGAGCAGTGTTGGTCTCTGTTTATTTTATAGCTAAAGCTCTGCGCAGTCCGGTTCTTGAACCTCGTCCGACCATTCCTGCCCATCCTCCCCGAGGTTTCTTCGCCAGACCGGAGAGTACGCGCCATTTACTTCCTACCCATTTCACTCTCTGACCTCCGCGCAGGTCCCGTTCAACCAAAAAATCCTATGGACCGCCGTGACTCTGCTCATCTTCCTGGTATGCTCGCAAGTGCCCCTCTACGGCATCATGTCCTCCGACTCGTCCGACCCGCTCTACTGGCTTCGTGTCATCCTGGCCTCCAACCGCGGCACCCTCATGGAACTCGGTATTTCTCCCATTCTCACTAGCGGCATGATCATGCAGCTCCTCGCCGGCGCGAACCTCATTGAGGTCGACTTTTCCTTGAAGGAAGACCGTGCTTTGTTTAGCAGTGCCCAGAAGCGTACGTCACACCGCATCTCTACATCTATATGCGGGATTAACACTATCTCGCAGTCTTTGCTCTTATTATCTCTCTCGGCCAAGCAACAGTCTACGTCCTCACCGGCCTGTACGGCCAGCCCAGCGACCTCGGTGCCGGCGTTTGCCTCCTCCTCATCATCCAGCTCGTCTCCGCGGCGCTCATCGTCATCCTCCTCGACGAGCTCCTGCAAAAGGGCTACGGCCTCGGCTCGGGCATCTCCCTCTTCATCGCGACGAACATCTGCGAGTCCATCGTCTGGAAGGCCTTCTCGCCGACGACCCTCAACACCGGCCGCGGGCCCGAGTTTGAGGGCGCGATAGTAGCGCTTTTCCACCTCCTCTTCACGTGGCACGACAAGGGCCGCGCGCTGCGCGAGGCCTTCTGGCGCGAGCGCCTCCCGAACGTGATGAACCTCGTCGCGACGGTCGCGGTATTTGCCGTGGTGATCTACCTGCAGGGCTTCCGGATCGAGATCCCCGTCAAGAGCAACCGCTTCCGCGGCCAGCGGGGGAGCTACCCCGTGAAGCTGTTCTACACGTCGAACATGCCCATCATGCTGCAGAGCACGCTCACGTCGAACGTGTTTATCGTGTCGCAGATGCTCGCGGGCCGGTTCCCGGATAACTTTTTCGTGAAGCTGCTAGGGCACTGGGAGGTGCGTTTTTGTCTGTCTTTCGCGTCTAGACCTTTGGAATGACTTTGTCTTGTAGCCCATGGAAGACTCGCTGCAAATGGAGGCTGTCGGTGGTCTTGCGTACTACATTTCGCCCCCGCACACTCTCAAGGCCGCGCTCCTGGATCCCATTCACACCCTCATCTACATCGCATTCACCTTGAGTGCGTGCGCGCTGTTTAGTAAGACGTGGATTGAGATCAGTGGGAGCGGCCCTAGGGATGTGGCGAGGCAGTTGAAGGATCAGCAATTGGTACGCAGCGTTATGTCTCTCTTTCCTTCCTCGCCACTCCTATTTTCCCCGAGCCCTTGCGTGTGTTCTGTCCGATGAGCGAGTTCTGATGATCCTGGCAGGTCATGGCCGGCCACCGTGAAGCCTCGATGTACAAGGAACTCAAGCGCGTCATCCCCACTGCCGCCGCCCTCGGCGGTGCCATGCTCGGCCTCCTCTCTGTCGCCGCGGACCTCATGGGCGCGCTGGGTAACGGTACGGGCATTCTGATGGCAGTCACCATCATCTACAGCTGTGAGTATCTCGACTTCTGTTGTCTTACGCATACTAATTGTCGTCCCGCCAGATTGGGAAATTGGGATGAAGGAGTCGGGACCGGCTGAGATGGCTGCGTTCGCCGATCTTATGTAATTAGCCGCAGAAATGAGCGAGGAAAGTCCACTGGGCCGGCGTGCCAAGGGAGCAGATCGGCGCGCGTGGGGAGGGATCGGTAATTGGTTGGGTATATTTATGTTATGTGTATACGTATACCTACTTGGGGACGGTAATGACCAAAAGGCCGGGCTTGCTCAGCAGACGGATTATTTGAATCTCAGCGGACGGAATATTAGAGTGAGTCTTTCCAGCGGAATGCAAGGGGCTAGAGAGTGATATGCCTGTTCAGTGAACTTGATACGACGTACAACACGTGATGCTCTACTCGTTGTAACCAAACCACACCCCCTCCACAATCGCCGCAACGCCCCACGCCCCCGGGTCCGGCGGCAGCCCATTCTCCCCGTCCTTCCCCTCCTCAGCGCCGCCGACGTACACCGCCCTCCCCAGCCGCGCTTTCATGCCCTCCGTGCTCCGCGCGCCGTCCTTCGCAGCTTCTACGGCCTTCTCCAGGCTTTGGACGGAGGATAACGTGGCGCAGAAGGGGTGGAGCGCGTCGATGACGGTGCGGTCGCCGGGACGGGCGGGGGTGTAGGAGGAGAGGGATTGGAGGGCGGAGAGTGGCGCGGTGGACCAGGAATTGGGAGGAGTCGAGAGGGATGTGGAGAGGGACGTGAAGTAGAGGGCGAAGACTGTTGATAGAGGTGAGGGTTAGTAAGGGTGCAGGAGGAGGTGAGAGGGGACTTACGTGCGCCGATTGTGCCACCCATGTTGTCCTCGAGGATTTCGCCGAGTTTGCGAGTCAGCTGCGAGGGGTCGAGGCTGGGGACGTCGAGCGCGCCGTCTTCCATTGCTTTCTGAACCGCTGTTTCGCCAGCAAAACATGGTCAGTCCGTCCAGACTAGAGTGCAGAACGATAAATGGCAGTACCTCGTGCCCCAGCAGCGAACGTCTCGCCACAATCTCCGTCACCTACGACCGTGTCAAATCGCGTCATGTCCGCCTCCCCCTCGAGCACCCTTGCACACGCGCGCTCAATCGCCCTCCTCACTCTGTTCGGCGACACGTCCGCCCTTCTGTACCACTCCGCCCCGCCCTTCTCTTCAAGAGTCTCGATGGGACCTGCGGAGAGCAAGTAGCCTAAAGAGTCGACGAGTAGGTTTGTTTCGAGCTCCTCGGCTTTCCGGTCGCGTACCGCGTTCGTCCAGCCTTGCGTGACGCTGGCCCAAGCAGTAGCAGTGGTCGGGTCGTCGAGGAGTTGCAGGATGTCGACTTCTGGCCTAGGGGCCGTTGGTTCTGAGGACCCAGAGAGGTCGCGGTAGACGCCGGAGAGGTTGAGGAGGGAGATGGAGAAGCCGGGGGCGTTGAGGGACGTCATGTACGAGGAGCAGTAGACGCGGAGTGGGTGAAATTTCTTCGATTCTGGGAAGACATCAGTATGGTGAGTATCTTATAAAACGATACGCACCGAGTTGATAGAGTGTTTCGTCAACGACAGCAGACATTTCCAGTTGCGAGATACCTCCGAGGTTGTTGATGTACAGAATCGTATCGTCACTGTCGCCAACGAAAGCGCCATCCTCCCGAGAGGTAAAGATGGCCTCAAGCATCTCGCGAACCAGAGATTCCGCGCTCTCTATCTTGACCTTCTTCACCCCCGGCTCATTGTGCAGGCCCATCCCAATCTCGCACTCGTCCGCCGCCAGCGTGGCGTCCTCCTCCCCCTTCGCGACGCGACCAGGAACATGACAGTGGTCCAGTCCAACCCCAATGCTCCCGAGTCGACCGACCACAGCATCCCCGACCCGCTTGAGGAGCTCGACCGAGGCACCGCGTTCAGCCAGCGCACCAAGAATCTTGCAAACGAATATATTCCCTCCCAGCCCCCTTGGCCCGATCAACGACGGATTCGGAGACCTCAACAACGACACATCGTCGCTCACGACCACCGACGCGATATCCAAGTTCGGCAACAGCGCCCTTGCCTTCTCGATCGCCAAACCAAAGTTCAGTCTGTCGCCAGTATAATTATTGATGATCACCAGCGCTTCGCGTCTCTCTCGCTCGTCGCCCGGTCCGTCGCCGCCGAAGAGGCCGAGCGTGATGGCTGTTACAATCTGCTTGGCAGAGGGGCTGGCGAAGATGTCGCCTGAGACGGACGCGCTGAGCATGCCCCGCCCGGTGTAGCCTGCGTGCGCGGGCTCGTGGCCCGCACCTCCACCAGATATGAGGGTCACTTTGTGGGAGTCCTCTGAGGATGGGTCTGAGACGCGGTAGACAGTCTTTGAGGGCGCATGGCTGGCGTGGTGGACGGTCAGCTGCGACACTCGGAGATTGTAGATACTCACAGACGCAGAGATGGGTTCAGAGCGACTGCTCCCCGTAAGGACTTCACCACCAGTCCCTGGGGCGAGTTGAAGACGTGCTTGGAAGACATACCTTGGTCGAAAGTGAAAGGATGGTCTTACCTGGTGGCCCCCCGCAATAAACCTGAAACCCCGGGCTTCCGTCATGGATCACCTGGGTGCCTGGAGTGCTCTAGGTACCGAGAAAAATACGGAACTAAATACGTTGTTGAGCAGGTCATAGGATCGAGTGATGCCAGGATCACCTGACTTGGCTGAACTCGGACATGGTATTGTCGCGCCTCAAAGTATCGGCGCGTATCGAACAACTAAGGTGATCAGTGGTCGTTATGAGGGCAGGTAGATATATGGACGCGTAGAACCTGGAGCTTGAAGATGCGAGAAGGTTACGGACTCGATGCGAGAGGGTTTGCTGGTGATGTTTTGTGCATGTCTTTGGTGCCGGCATGGTGTATAGATTCTGTTATGTGAAGCCTGTCAACAAGGAGATCTAGGAGAATCTTCAATACGACGATACGTCGTAGCTCTCCAGATTGTCAGGCTTCATCCACCAACCGTGACCGACAGAGACACGTAAGGATGATTAAGACATGGGTTTTGTTGGGTCTTCGCTAGCATTTGAACCTTGCAGCCTGGGTGGACGAGCATCATGGTGGCCGAATGGACCTTCTGAATGAGCCCTTCCTGTCTTCAGGGACAGGGATCTGGCATGATCACCAAAAGATCGAAATGACGGAGATACACAGCACATTTGACGATCAAACAGATATGTGGGGACGGGTTGTTAAACAACATCACAACCTCCAGGATACAAGACTGCCCGGAAAGGCGTACTTCTGGGATGCTTCAGTCGTCCATGTAGCAATGATGTTAGAGCTCGATCGACATATTTCAGAGTTTGATGCAGTGTGGCAGAGAATAGAGACGGGAGTGGGTCGAACTTGCTGCTTGCAGAGATGGATCATATCTCTGATTGAACCTGGAAATAAGACTGTGTGGCTTTGATGTCCAACCTCCAGGTTCATTGATTCCTAGTTCGTGGCGTCGCGGTTCGGCGGGCCGGCAAGATGATACCGACATACACCAATACGGGTGTCTGCAGCGTCTCATGACCACGTTTACCAGAATACAAGATGGAAGCCATTCACCTCTTCCTGGGTCTATCCATATCCTGACTTTCGCCCGATGGGTCCGAGAGGACTACACTTCATGCATCTGTCGACAAGTCGGAGCTTATTCTCCAGAACGAAGTCTGTACGGGCACTCCATTCGAGTTCGTTATAGCTTTGGAAGCTGGTGTGTCTCCTGGTCGTGCTGCCGCCCTGGTTCTTGCTTCTGAAATCGTTGAAACCCGTAGACGGACACGTAAATCTTCAGCCGGTTTCGACGCGTCTTCCCTCTTGTGATCAGGTGCGCTGACTGATATGTACGGGCGAGCGCGGTGTCGGGATAGGGAAGCCTGGGAAGGGAAGGAGTACCTGTATGTACAAGGAGTTCGGAGAAGGCGGGCTATTGATCCGCTGAATCCCTTCCATCCGGGAAAAGTGAGTCAGCGCTATTCTGTCTTGTGGTACCTGCCCTGATTATTGCATGTTCGTCAGTCATGCCCTGACTCGCGATCCGACTCGTAGATGACATTTTATAACAGGATGTTCTACATAGATTGGCGCTTGTCGAGGTCCAGACGGATGCACTGTTTTATTAACGTTACGCACACGAGAGGTGCTGTTAACTACCGTTGCGCATGATAAGACGACACCTGTTGGTGGGCGAACGAGCACAATGAGTGCATGTCTTGACAGAAGAACACCATATATCAATGGCTGGAGTTCCCATCCCAACTCCGCATGCAGACAGGATCCCACTAATGAGCCTCGGACGGCACCCCCACGGTCCATAACAGTTTGTTGCTTGACTGGGGCGAGACTTGACCCTCCTCGTCAGGATTTTTGCGCTTGCGATCCAGCTCAGCCATGCGACGTCTCATGAAATGCGTAGCTTCATAGAGCGAACGTCTGGTCTATTCGAGCAGTTGCTCCTCTTCTGATTGAAATACATTGAAGCATTGCGCAAGTGGATCATTTACAAGCCAATTTTCGGATGCCAATGCCTTTTTTTACCAAGAATGTCGACATCTGAGCGACGAGACGGCCAAGTCCTCGCACGCACGTCGTCAGAGGAAGGTGGTCCTTCCCTTGAATGACGTCGAATATCTCCATGTACAAAAAGTGCGTCTTCCCAGAGCCGTTCGAGCGATCGAAAACTCAAATGGTCTGGCTCAGTGTACGTGTGCAGAAGCAACCAATAGATCGACTCAAGGTCGTGATGTGGTACGTGTTTACACCATTTGGCAGTTAGGTATTTGACGGAAAGGAACCGAATAGTGACCTGTGCAACAAATGAGTGATGACTGTTTCTCCGTCACGTCGCATCCTTACCACGATATCCTGAGGGTCAGATGTTGACGCCGAATTGTTCATGAGCGCTGAATGGTCAGGGTCAATGAGAAATCCTTCGGAACGATGCTCGGCTTTCGAATTGGCACAGAGAATTATGATGTTGACTTCAGTCTCTCCACGATGGGCGCTCGTGTTGCATAATTGCTCGTGTCCTTGCGTGCAGCACTGGCTGAGAACTAATGCATCTGAATGTGAATCAAAGGCTTACCTACAGTTGCATCTAGGAATGCATCTAGTAATTCACATGCGGATCGAACACGATACAAAGGGGTGACACGAATCGCGGGTGGCAGTCCATCACTAATGAGGTGATCCTGACTGGTTTTACGAGCACGAAGAGGATTTGAAGTGAGACCTTTTGCGAGGACTTCGCAAGAATAGTGTAGAGTGCTGTTCTACAGAAAGGTCACATCAACAAAACCGTCACCATCTTCAAATTTGTATAGCAACGACTCACCGCTGACGAGTACATGTATAGGACTCGCTAAAATAGGAGTGTCTTGCTGCTGCCGCTCGTTATCGTTTACTTCGAGACGTTGATGACGATTCTTGTCGTGTGGCTTGTGATCTAGGTTGAGTACTGGGCGAAGCTTGATTAACCTTTTCGCTGCACCCAAAAGACTTTAACTCCTGAAGTGACAGTAGAACCAAAGCGTGTTGCAAATCTTTAATGTATGGACATACCCAGCAAAATCAAGTTCCACATCTTACTGCCATAATATTACACCATTTTTTCTATTAAAACCATCTATCGCTCTCCCTGGGTGTTTCACGACCTTAAGCATCCAGAGTTACCAGGCACGGAAATGAGTCCCGAGTGTGTAGTATCAACTATGAGTTTATTTAATCTCCGATTCGTAGTCCGCTTGCAGTGGTCGTTTTGTAGCGTCTTTTCTCAATATTTACTTCTTCACTTACCTGCTCAATTTTCTTCCTGCTTCCCAGTATGAATTTATGCTATACCTTCTCTTTATTCCAAATATTTGTGTATTTTTAGCGCTTTCTTTGCTTTCGAGATACCCAGTGCAAGGGTTTTCTTACCGTGGGAACCGTACTTCAACTACGGTGGCGCGTCGCGTCGTCTCCTTCGGACTTCAATACACTCTATGACTTCATTAATAATTGCATTCATTGCTTCAAAAGCAGAGACCTGCTCCGCACACTGCAGAATTATATGGACAGGCTACATCTCGACGGGGAGAGCGGCTCCGATACAGGGCGACCAACTGCACGAAATTGCAAAATCCTAGGTATCTCAAACGCAAACAGAGACCTTTAAAGGTGGATGGATTTTGTCCTGTCCGTATTTCTCTATGCGGAACCAATCAGGGCTGAACGTGGTGTGGAGCTGGTGAGTTAAAGGTGCATGTATGGATCTGAGTCGTGGATGCTAATAGCGCTAATCTGGGTGTATATTTTGCGATTGGCCATGGCTATCAACAAAATAACCCGTACGATAGCGTGTCTGGCATACCTTCCGTCGGCTTATCGCCTCAAAAATACCCTCTGCAGTCCTTATCTCACCTCCTGACCCCCGAACTATAGCCTTTCTATCTGCTCTATGTCCTGCTGTTGTCAGCATCTCAACTCACCATGGAGATCAATGCTGAGGCCGGGAGGCAAAGTTGCGGGTCTTTCGTCCACCCGGGTCTCGAAAAGGGTCGGTCTGTTGTGGATGTGCACGTTGCGGAAGTGCTCGAACACGGTCGTTTCGATGCTCATGGCTCCAATCATATCCAGCGGAAGCTGGATCAGCGCCATGTACAAATGATTGCTATTGCTGGTACGATCGGGACAGGCCTCTTCCTCGGTTCTGGCCATGCGCTCCAGGAGGCAGGCCCGGCAGGTTCACTCATAGGATACGCTCTCGCTGGCACCGTTGCGTACTCATCACTCTGTGCAGTGGGAGAGATGACAAGTCTTGCGCCAATCTCGGGAACGTTTACACACTTCGCCTCGAGATGGGTCGATTCTGCCTTCGGCTTTGCCGTTGGCTGGAATTACTTCTACACCCAGCTGGTATCGGTCTGCTTGATATACGGCCTCATCCTGGCAGGCTTGATCATCGATCTCGGAAGGGGCCAGAATCACGAACGAGCCGGTTTTCGCTACTGGCGCAATCCCGGAGCTTTTGTTCGTGCAGGCCTCGTCACCAGTCCACATACTGACAAGTTCCTCGGCTTCCTCTCTGTCATCGTCCAGGCTGCTTTCTCGTTCCAAGGCATGGAGCTTATTGCTATGTAAGTGTGCATTTTACTGCTACAAAATCTATTTTGCCAATCTATGACAGTGCTGCATCCGAGACTCGCAGTCTTCGGCGCAATATTGCTAAAGCCGTTAGGAGGGTGTTCTACCGCATCCTAGAATTCTATATCTTAGGAATCCTCATTACCGGGATGATCGTGCCGTACAACGACCCCGAACTATTAACCAACACAAACAACGCCGCACAATGTCCATATGTTATCGTCATTCGACATGCAGGTATCAGGACCTTGCCTTCCATAATCAACGCTGCGATATTTACCTCAGCTCTTTCGGCCGCGAATTCTGATATCTTCAGCTCGAGCCGTATCTTGTACGGCTTGGTCTTGCGAGGGCAGGCGCCTCGAGTTTTCACCAGATGCACAAAAGCGGGTCTCCCTATTGTCGCAGTATTGACGTGCTCTGCGTTTTCGTTCCTGAGTTTCATGAACGTGTCAAATGGCTCTGCGCTTTTGTTCATCTGGTTCGTCAACCTGTCCACAGTCGGTGGCTTCTTTGGGTGGTGGGGTATCAACCTCACTTACACATTCTTCTACCGCGGTCTGAAGGCACAGGGTCAAGACCGAAAGAAACTGGTGTATTTCAGCTCGCTGCAACCGTGGCTGAGTCATTAGGGCGTGTTTTTTGACCTCTTTATTCATTCTGATAAACGGTTTCGAAGTGTTCTGGCACTTTAATGCTAGTGATTTCCCAACGGCTTGTGTGTGGATTTGTTACTGCTTTATGCGCTACCTGCTCAATAGTCAGCTGCAGATATCAATATTCCATTCTTCTTCGGCCTTTTGTTGTTCTGGAAAGTCTCCAAGCGTACGCATATGTGGCCCCCATCCCAAATGGACTTCACTACAGTGCGTCTCTGTCCTCTCTCCCATCTCTTGGCCTGACCTCCTCCCTTTTACACTAGGGAATACCCTAAGCGGAGGAGACTGAAGAACTGGAAGAGCATCCAACGATGTTCCGAGGTAAAATTAGAGCAATCTTATTCTAGACATCCGAGACAAGGATCGGTCTCCGAGTGAACTCTCTACTCATTTGTAAGAAGATCGTGATGTATTCGTGTTTCAGTGAATGGGAGGCCAGTGCTGTGGTATCATTTACGCTGAAGAGTTATTCCAAGCGTCAAACGGCTGTCTGATGGATGCAAAGAATCGCAATTATTTTCCCTGTCGTTGTCCAGAGTAGATGGCCGCAGTCGCAGTTATCTGTTTCGTTACATCAGTTGCAGTCTCTGATGCTGAAGCGTAGTTGGTGTATCATATATGTTGGTTATGTACCGCAATCGACCGGGGTTCGTCCGCCCTAGGTACCACAATTGAAACTCCGACTCACGACGCGACGCGTTAAGGTGTGATCTACGCACGTGCCTTCAGTCCCATCAACTTCCCAGCGCTTGATTCTCTGAGCAGCATCATATCGAAAGGCGCCGACTGCAGCCTCATCACATCCACACGGGGTCTCCAAAGCTGCGCTGCCATCCAATCAAACTCACAAAGAGAATCACACACGTCCGCCGACATCTGGCGCGACCCGTTCTGCTGCTTCTCATCCTCAATACGTTGCAGTACTGTCCGGAAGCAATTTAGCAATGGATACAATTACAAATTATCTACGAGGTGGTACAATCGAGAGGAGCTTTAGTGATTCTTCTTCCGCTTGCACAAGCCCCGCTTCCCGCATCCTCTTCTCTGGAACCCATCCATCTGGGCGGCCATCTGCCCACCGAACGAGATATCGTCCGCCGTTGCCGTACGGACGCCATTTGATGATCTCCTTAACATCTCCCGGGCGGAGGGGAGCCAGCTTTGGTTTTCTCTTTCGGCGTCTGGGAGTGTCATGCGACACCCGCTCCCTCTGGGCCCTCTCCAGCGATTGCTGATAGAAATCCGATCCGGAGTCTTGACTTAGGTGGGCAAGTATTTCTTCCGGTTTGACCGATGACTGCGCAACTATCTCATCGTGCCCGTCCGTTACGACCCAGTCACACCAATAATGCTTGCCGGAGAATACCACGGACCTCAAGACGACATTTTGGTCTGGCACCGACCATTTCTGAGGTATCAAGCGTCAGAATAGATTTTCATTGTCTCGCAGAAATACAGACCTCTTGTGTTTTGATGAAGGTTGCAAACGCGGACACAAGCAGCATTAAGAGCCATCCGTACGCAAGGTACTGGATGCCGTCATAATGTGACAGCTCAAACGTGGAGAATGTTCCGCAGGCATCGAGCTGACATCAGTGAGTAAGGAGTTATATTTCTTAAAGAACGACCTACATTAAATGCGACCTCGATGCGTTGATGGTATTGCACTCCAGGGACTGGCATGGCATTCATGGCAAACATGCCATTCTTGATCTCTGAAATTCGTACACCGTGTGCGGATGTGAACAATTGACTCAAATTGTTAAAATCAATGGTATAAGCATCTTTGAGGGCGGACGGCGGCCATGGCGGGTAGATGTAAGGTGAAAAGTACGCCAAGCCAGATTCTATCAGGAGATCCTTCGTTGTCGAAGACCCTCCCAGACTTTCTGAGGTGGCAGGGCGTTCTTCATGCTCGGTACGGATTTGGGGAGCTCGGGAAGTGAACTTATACCCCCATTTTGCGACCTCTTCCGGAGCGGGGAGAATAAAGATATTCGGCTATTATTTGCACGTGAGTGAAGTATAGTTTACGTTAAAGGAAGTCATACAGAAGGTACATCACTCTTCCGGGGTCGTCCTACCATCTTGACGTTTCCTGTCAATATTTGGGCCTGGTGGTCACCATTCTTGTGTGGAATCTTCTACACGGCATGAAATAAACCCATACACTCTCGATGCGTGAGACCTACCTCGGGAAGCGGCCCGACATTAAAGATATGATGTGATACCCTTAGCTCCTCCTCTGGCGCCAGATCCCGTGTGGCAGACATAAACGATGATGGATGGCTCCCTGAATTGTGGCACAAATGTGACGAGGGTCCTTCAGAATGGGTGGATGGCGATGAGGGCGTTGATGTGTGAATCCTGGACTAACAGACGACCCAAGGATTTGAGCTAGATAGTAGTATATGTAAGTAAAAGGTTCTCGCACCTCGTCTAGAGCACCCTCCAGTGTCGAATAACTGGACACCTTGACGTTCTCCTCATTCCACCATATTCCTCCGTAATATGCGTCCGTATGAAATGGCGTATCTCCTGGCCCCGGAATTCTCCAGTGTTCAGAAGGTACTCCAGTCTTCACAAGGTAGAGCTCTTTTACGCACATAACATGAATAAGAAGTGAAACTCACTGAATAAATAGTTTGGTATAAATGATCCGTAGAGGCATAGGCGTCGATATGGGTGTCGTCGCTCGCTTCAGACGTCGTCACAGACGTTGGAGAAGGGCACAAATTACCAGAATATTGAACATATGAATAGTAATCCATCATTGGACACAAGAGCACAGGTGTATGAAACAGGAAGTACGGAAAAGAAGATAGAATAAGCACAAAGGTGGAATAGGAGAAATGTTGAAGAGCGACTCGGTGCTGTGTAACGCCTGTCACGCTCCGTGTCCCGCGAGGTGACTGAGGTCTAAGCGTGCCACCGCATATCCTGGAGGCAATCTGTGGTCGTTAATATACAGTCAACAATTGCTCAAGATCTGGATAATCATAATTACTCATTCTCTTGTATGAATCTACCATCTCGAATATATGAACACTGCCATCAATTTCAGCAATGCCTCGATCTTCCTCTGCGTCGAGCGCGGGTGCACCACCTACTCGTCTACTGGTTCTCATATCAATGACTTATTTGTATTAAAACCATGCTCAAGACGCACCATTTTCGTCGTGTTGTACTACAGGTCGCTTCCAACTAATCGATGTTGGTCACGTGATCTATCGGTTTCCGTGGATTCGGATATCCATCTCTCTCGTCTGACTGAAAGGTTAGAGCTGTGCGTACGAAATTTAACGGTACAAAATATCCCAAGTTCATCTTATATCTTGAATCTACTGGATATTCGCAGATTTGTTATCGATACGGAAATGCCACCCACAGGAGATTGCGCTGCATTGTAATGACGGTTAACTCGAGGGTATGACCACCATAAAATTTAAATATTCAGATTAAGAGCTGACCCACATTCTGTAAACCAGTACAAATTGCGCGCTCCATATCCTATGCTCAACCAGGTGCGAGCCGTATACGCACATGCCACCCACAGGAGATTGCGCTGCATTGCAAGACGGTTAACTCGAGGGTATGTCAACCATACAGCTTAAAAAATCGTACTAAGAGCTGACCCACATTCTGTACACCAGTACACATTGCCCTCTGCATATCCTATGCTCAACCAGGTGCGAGCCGTATACGCACATGCCACCCACAGGAGATTGCGCTGCATTGCAATGACTTTTAACTCGATGATATGTCCACCAAACAACTCAAAGATTTAAATTAAGAGTTGACGCACCTTTTGTAAACCAGTACACATTGCGCGCTCCATATCCTATGCTTACCAGGTGCGAGCCGTATAGTTCTACCGTTTCGCAGTGGTCAAGAACTAACTCAAAGATTTCCTGCAGCCCATATCACCTGGCGCGCATCCATGAATACCTTTTCTTGTGCCGCACTGTTATTTAGAGTTGGCCAAGGAAGTCACCTAGTGGAAGACGACCCTCGGTCTTCATACTCGGGACCAAATCTGCGAATGCCGGTGTGCCACTCGTCATGCAGAAACACACCAGTCCTCACTTGTATCATGCTCTGGTATCATTGCATCTCAAGCATCAGATACGTTTCTTTCCTCTTTGAACGTACGTCTGGCGATGGAAGCACTCGCTATGTGCACTGTGCCTTCCTGAATACTGATGTTTGCCAGTGGGATCCACGAGAATCGTGGAATTGACGCAACTTCGGAGGTTAGCGTGCAAGTTCTATATTTTTTCTTACACCACTGATATTGGAAATTTCTTTCAGACTGTACGCCGTAACGCGCCACAGTGCTGGCCAGTCGCTGCCCTCGGCGGCCGATTCCGGCCGCACATCAAAGCCCTTAACCCTGCCTGCGCTGCAAAGATTTTCTTCTACCGCCCCCGTCGACATGTCTCGCGACCTCTGCAATTGCATCGACTAGGCAACTGCTTAGCTTCTGCGCTGAGAGGCTGCTTTCTGAGGAGAAACACCCTGCACATTCGTGTAGTCCTCTCTAGGTCTGCTGCGCTGCGCTGTGTTTTCTATCTCATTCTGATAAGGCTCCCTTCTGCTCCAGTCACTAGGCTTTCTGCGCAAGATTTGTCGATTCTTATTGCGGATGAGAGGGAGGATTGTTCATAGGGGTGCATGGTGCTCGTAGTTGGCTTGGAGAGGTTCGAAACAGTTCGTTCTCGTGTCATCGTCAGCACCTTGAGTTGTTGAATGCTGCCGTTTGCTTCGTGCCGCTATGTCGATTCCATTCTCATCCTGTCAGTTCGTCCTTTGCTCTCGAACTTCCATCGATCTTGTTCAATAACTATCATTCTAATCGGGCTGTCGGATCTTCCGTTGTGAAGTAGAAGGTTCTTCGGACACAACTCCACGCTGTGAGCTTCGTCTTCCTTCGTCTATGTCCATCCCCACGCTAGTCGTCCTGCTGCACCCAATGAATGATATGTTGGCAGGCGAGACCAAAGAAAAGTTACATATCCTCCATTTGGTGCTGCGCCGCCCTGACCTGTCTCGTGCTCCCAAGCTGAGTCAACTACTGGTGGGTATCGCCTCTTCCTCTACTATTCGTGATATACTCCATCCAGGTACTGTGTGCGCGAGTATGGTAGGGTTTCAGGGGCATGCTCTTGATGCGGGCGTCTCGTCGCGCATACAGCGACTGTACTCAACCAGGTCAGAATAAGATCGTCTTCCACTATTCTAACTGTAATTGCTATTCCTGAGATAGGTGAAGCGCCGACGATTAATGCTGGATCGCAGTACGACGCTTCGATGTCATCCAGATTTCTCCATGCATCTTACCTCAGCCCCATTCCCACTTAGCGCCATCGACCAGGATGGCTACGATGTAAACCACGGTCAGACATCTTAGGGTCTGACGCCTTTCTCTCCGAGTTCTGTGTCCATCGGCTTGTCCGTTTGCGTGTCTGGATAGGTATTGCGAAAGACCATCGATAATCGTACACTTATCTTTGCGTGGTTCTACAGTTCAGTTCGCATGGTGAGTCCTCCTCGCAGACCCAATCCTCCGTCATCGGACGAATCACATAGTATGCTGTCGTCGCACACCCTTTTACCTTTGACGTAAGAACTTCAAGGGTCTTACAGTGATGGTACACTTTGGCCGTCTCGCTGTTAGCCGCGAGCGCTCTGTTCGTTCTTCGATTGCGAGTGTCAAGGTCAGTCGTCGGTAGAGCGCGTCCGTCTCTGTACGTGTTCTGGAGCGATGGATATTTCTAACGCCTGTATTAGTACAAGACTCTTCTACCCCCTCGGCCTGAGCTTTCGGCCCCCGGACTACCTAGACTACGGCCAAGACGCGTTGATAAGGTTTATTCACCGTAGACAACGCATTGCGGCTATTTGCTTCGCTACTTTGATGGTCTCGTTCGTGATATCATGATCGGTATTCCCTCCACCAAAACCTCGCACGCGCCTTGCGCTCTTCAATGAATGATATCTCGGAAATTTAAAATGAAGACAAGTGACATATCTTCCGTTCGGGTTTACCCCAAGTCCTGCTGAGGTGATCCTACTATTTCTGACGGACGGTTCAGCTACTGGTAAGGACCTTCTTATCTTCCATAGGCACATAGGCGTTGTTTTGTTTCGTTTAGATACCGGATACGAGAGATTAACGGGATCCTTGTGTTTACCCTTGATATATAGGTATTTGCAGCGCATGCGGCTAGGTTATCCGACGCACTCCCGAAGACATTGCTCAGGCTGTTCGCTACTCCGTGATTATCTTGCCTTCAATGTCACACAGGGGTCTGCTACTAGCCCAGGCTCTCCAGCACAGGTATGGTCCGAGTATGACGCTGAGATAGGCAATACATTATAGAATAATTTACAACACATTAGATACATCAGCACTACTCAAGCATAATTAGAGCCCCACTTCACATGGCGGCTTACAATTCGTCAAGGCGGATGTACCTCGTAACGTCTCTTCTGGAACCCAGGAATCGCTACGACCGTCGGCCCACTGAACAAGGCATTGCCAACCTGAACCGCGCTTCCTCTTGCTAACGATACATTTTACTTGTCCTTCTTTTAGTTTCTTCCGTGATGTCTTCTTCTCGACCTTCCCGTCCATGGTTTTCTTCTTCTCCCTTTTCCGCCGTGTCCGGTTTAATTCCATGGATCGTGCATACTTTTCCTTGAACGGTTCCCATCCAGACTCCGTGCTGAAGTATTCGTAGATGTGTTTCCACGTCACTTCTGAGCGTTGAGCTACCGCGTCGCGATGGTTCGTCAGAACCCAATCACACCAATAATGATGCCCAGAGTACAGCACGGTATGAAGGTACGTGCGTTCCAGATCGATTAAGCCTCTCTAATAAAGGATCATATGAGTACAGTTCATTTCTCAGAGGACATATATACCGGTTGCGTTTGAAGAAACCTCGTAAAAGCAGTTCCAATTAGTCTAAGGAGTAGTCCATGTGACATATAATCGATGTCTTCTTTTACAGGCAAAGCGGTGTAGAAGGTCCCGCAGTCCTCAATCTAGCGCCGAAGTTATCTAAATTGGAACTATTTGATGTGGATACCAACGTACGTTGAAAGCGACGAGGATGTGCTGTAACCATTTTTTCCTTGTCCCGTACGATCGCACAAGTTCCTTGTTGCCATCGTACTTGCCAGTTAGGATGTCTGAGAAACGGACGCCGTGTTCGTGCATTCCCCACTGTTGTCTCTTGAAGAAATGGATTGTGCGAGCATGTTTGAGGACCATGGGTGGCCATGGTGGATAGATGGCGCAGAAACCGGATGCCTCGCTTCCATTCATCGAGGCCCTCTCCGGAGTCGCCAAGCTACATGCCTCTTGCTGAATTGACATGAAGAGGGCAGATGACGAGTAAAGGTGTAAAACGTCTGTGCGTTCAGCAGCAAGGACCTCCACCAAGGTATCCTTTAGCATATAACTGTGAGCGAATGGAAGTCGGAGGAAAAGGCCGGTCCTACCGATGGTGCGTCACCTCCCAGAGACCTTCCTGTCATTATCACCTCCTCTGTCAAAGAAGAGTCTAGACCCAGACTCTGAGTCACATCAACGTTTGTTCAAAGAGCGGAATGCGCGGTATTTAGAAAGGACAAAAACATTTAATATGTGCACGTACCTCAACAAGTGCTTCAACACTAAACGGAAGATGCAACCCACTGACCGCCCCTCTGGACCAGTCCGTGGTGGCAGGAACGGGCATTGGATTGGCAAGGCTCACGGCATAGCTTGCGTCCAGAGAGCTTGCGTTTATGTCGAATGAGGAAGGAGTAGACATAAAGTCATGAGGCAGCGACTGGTATGGTTGATGGGGTACGGCTTGAGGAAATGACGAGATATGATAAGCTACCTCTTCCGGAGCGGGCAGCATAAAGATATTTGGCTATCATTCGCACGTGAGTGAACTATGTTTTATGTTAAAGGAAGTCATACAGAAGGTACATCACCCTTCCGTTGTCGTCCTACCATCTGGACCTCCCCTGTCAATAGTTGGTCCTTCGGATGATCACTGGTGTCTGGACTCTCCTGCACGGCATGAGATAAACCCATAATGTAGTGATATGTAACACTTACCTGGGGAAATGTCCCGACATTGAAGGTATTATATGATATCCTTAGCTCGTTCTCTGGTAACCGATTGCTTGTGGAAGAAATAGACTGTAATGGATTGCTGCCTGCCTTGTCGCATAAATTTGACGAGGGTCCTGCAGAATGGGTGCATGGCGATGAAGATGTCGAGGTGTGAATCCGAGACTAACAGACGATCCAAGGATCACTGAGCCAGATAGTGTTGTATGTAAGGAAAAGATGCTCGCACCTCGTCCAGTGCACCCTCCAGAGTTGAATAATTTGACAATTTGACGTTCTCATTCCATCCTATTCCTCCGTAATATGCGGCCGTATTGAAGCGTGTCTGGCCTGTCCTCGGAATTGTATAATTTTTAGAAGGTAATCCCGTCTTCACAATACAAAGCTCTTCTAGACGCACATAACATCAATAAAAATTGACACTCACTGGATAATTCATTTGGTATAAAAGATCCGCAGAACCGTAGGCGTCGACATAGGTGTCGTCGCTAGCCACAGACGTCGTCACAGACGTTGGAGAACGGACCCAATCATCAGAATATTGAACATATGAATAGTAATCCATGATGGGAAACAAGAACACAAATATATGAGACAGGAAGTAGAGGAAAGAAGACGAAATAAGCACAAAGGTGGAATGGGAGAAATGTCGAAGAGCAACTCGGTGATGTGTAACGCCTGTCACACTCTGTGTCCAGAGAGTGACTGAGGTCCAAGCGTGCCACCGCATATCCTGGGGGCTCGTTCATACGCGTTTTCACACGTTCAACCATCTCTCCAGCTCTAGTTATGAATAATTTCTCGTTCTCTTGTATAAATCTCCTATTTCGAATGTATCAACACTGCCATCATATTCGGCAATGTCTAGACCTTCCTCTGCGTCGAGCACGAGTGCATCATCAATTCGTCTACTAGTTCTCATATTAAGTTTTGTGTTTTCAAACCATGCTCAAGACGCTGATGGCACCATTTTAGTCGTGTTGTACCGCAGGTGGCTTCCAAATAATCGATGTTGGTCACGAGATCTACCTGTTATGCCAGTAAAGCCGCTCCGATATGACGATGGAGGACAGCTTGAGCACAGGAAGAGATCTTATCAAGCAGCAGTCATACCTCGTCAATGGCCCGTTCCAACGTCAATTAATCAAAAGGTGGTTGGACGTTCTAGTTACACCCCATGTCAGATCATACGTTCCAAGTGATGGCATTGAAAAAGCTATATCTTATCCGTGGCACGGACCATCTCTCAAACGACACAGAAGGCTGTACAACACGAGCATCGAGAATCAGAGCTGTCATAGAAGCACGTATTGGAAAAATATGTAAAACTCACAGAGTTGTAAGTTCTCTGTATGAAATCAACCGAAGAATCACAGTCTCCGGGTCGGATCGCCAACCGGCATGTAAGTTGTCACGGTAAGGGAAGTGGGAGACCAATTGTCCGAATGTTGCAAATGTTGGGAGCCACGGATTTCAAAACATAGAACTATGATAACTCAAGACGAATAGCGCTGCTAAGAGGAGTAAGCGCTGCGCAGAGGAGAAATGGGAGGAAGGCGGAAGAGCGACTGCGGCTGTGTCACGTCCGTCACGGTCACGAATGTACCACATGGCCCAAAAGATAAGGGCATTATTCATGTGTATAAGTACACTCGTTTAATCAATCGGAATCTTCATATTTCCGCTCATGGAGCTGCAATCGGTAGGAAATCGGTCTCGATCTGGACCTTACTGTCTTCACTATTGACTATCCTTCCTGTGTCCAGAGAGAGCCGCAACTAATTCGGTACCATTTATTCATTACTTCAATATATTCAATTCACTTGTACCTAATTGAGAGACGGATGAACGTGACTCCGTCAGACGCAGTGGCGCAGGTCGCGTCGGTTCCCGTGCTGATCGATGCTGATCACGTGATTTTGCGGACACATTCAGGCGAAAGTGCATCGGCTTCGTTTACGGGTTGAGTAAATTGTGCTGCACATCAGGAAAATGGCAACCTGTCTTACGGCCGGGACTTGGCTTAACCGGTCTTAATGGTTCTTATTATTGTCTTTTACGTGTCTTTTAGGTACTTAGCACCCACTTTAAGACAAGAATAAGACCAATTAAGCCAAGTCCGGCTCTTAAACTCTCTTAAAGCTATAAAAAGTATTGTAAGACCGCTGTAAGACGATTGGCCGTTTTCCTGATGCAATTTACCAGAGACAAACTGATTTGTTATCAATATGTAAAGGCGACCCACATTGACAATCACAGCCAAATGATGGGTGGCGCCTATCTTCCGTGGCCTGTACATGGAAATTACACATCCGTCCATTCTATCTAAATATTGCTGATCTGAAATATTTCGAGACGAAGTCGCTCTCCTCAATAGGCAATGTGATTGTTATATCCTGGATATAGATGACGTCGTATAAATTTGCTTGGATCATCAAATCGTTTCCACGAGAAATTTCATATCTGAGATTTCCCGAGTCCTCACCTAAGTATGTGTTGTTCAATGATTTCTTACTATCTCCTTACTCATCCCGTCATCTGATGCACTTGGAGCCATAGGAATCAAACATAATGATGCTTTCACAATCTGAAGCCTTCAAGCACATTGGGCCGCTATGCAGTCAAGAGTTTCTAGATGCCTCAAATAATACTATGAAATAGTCTCTAGAAGATGATTAAAACTCAAGCCACATAATGAGTCGCGATTCAGACTCCTTTATTATAAGCCGGCATACAATCTTTGATATTTTCCATATCTGAATAGCCCACACAAACTGTACTCTCCGTCATACGCCTCGCAGGATGATTGCGACCCAAGGTTTTAAGACCAATGGCCATGGCCCACATGTCACCATCTCTTTTAGCGGTGATACATTACACTTCGATTGCGAGATTAGGTTTTCACTGATAGCTTGCTATGCAGGGAACTTCGTAAGACTTTCTATTCCAGTCGGCACATTTCACGGATCAAAGGCTGTATAGTAGGTCGTTGTTAGCATTCACTCAATTCGCCAAAAATGAAGTGTATCGGATGATAGCTTCGTTCAATAGTATATCATAGAAGCAAGTCTCTGCATGGAAAGAAGTCGGGCGTGTGCGAGCGGCCAATACACCTCGACATGATGGCAGCGTCAAGTTGACTCTACCTCACTTCACGGGTGCGCTTTGTCTCTAACATATTTTGCATTGTATTTATGAAAATAACTACGTCTTTGATATGCGACCATCAGCACCAGGACGTGGTACCATCCCATCCAATCCGTACAGGCTTGGCAGCCATGGTGGCAAGATACCCCGTGGGGCGTAGTGACCTCTACAAGAGACGTATCCGCCGAGACGAATTAGATTAGATCTAGTGACATCTGTCATAATGGATACATCAGACTCAATAATGTGAGTGGCACAGTGGAAAACCTTGGGAATTCGTCGGCTTGGACTATTTGGAGGCCTCGGTGTTCCTGACTAAATTCAAGACATACTATCAAATGCAGTACTAATCAGGTGTGAAAGGTCAAATCGTACTTCACACATATCCGATTGCAAGTGGCTGATGTGACCAGAAGGGTGCTGGTGCGCCGGACAAAATTGCCGGCCAGCGTTATCGATGAAACTTTACTTATTTATTTAATCCGTCAGCAGCATGGCGCAGTGGAAGCGCGTTGGGCTCATATCTCTGGATATAGTTACCCAAAGGTCGCTCGATCGAAACGAGCTGCTGCTATTTGATTTTTTCTGTTTCCATGTCATGGCTTTCAGCGAACAGCGAAGGCCGGTGGGCCTTGGCGTCATTCGCAATGTGTTCTCTGTACATGAATTGCGGTTTAGAAGAAGGCATCGGCGTAGACTTAACGCCCAGAAGCAGCTAGATTCGAAATTTTCATAGAAATAGAAACAAGCCGTAATCAGAATCATAGAAGTGTGGCGGCATGTCGAAAACGGACAAAACATTCTACCCCAATATCACCTTGTTGGCCTCTTTAGTACTCTTCCTCCTTCGCCCACCCCGGCGCTGACCGCGAAATGACTCGGTCGGGTACTTACACTCTTGTCGGCGACGTTTGCACTGTCTACACAATAAACAGTTTAATCATCGCTTATACTCAAGGTACTCACTTGCACGTCCTGTCTTCACTGTCCGGCGGCGGCGGCCCGCACGCAATCTTCCTCTCGCGACAGAACAAGCAAGCCATGACCGGCTTCTTGTCATCCTTCTTCGGTATGTTGAGCTCGAGAGTGAAGGTCTGCTCGAGCATGACGCCAGGCACTGGAGGGCTATCCTGTGTCGATGAAGTGCTAGGCTCTTCTTGCCGACCAGGTGCGGAGGTGTCGGAAGGAATTGTAGGACTCCGAGAAAGGTGCAAGTGGCATCGACTGTTTACTGCAGCCGATTCCTTCCTGTACTGATACCCTCCTTGGTCATGAACACGTTCTTCGAGCGCCGATGATCTCCGCCCATCAGGAAACTCAGCGAACACCGCGTGGTGCTCCTTGGTGGAGGCAGCAGACGATATCAAAACCTTGGCAATGGAAGAATGCTGGCTACCGTCATTGGAAGGGCGGTTGTATGGGTAATGGTGTGACAGCACCGGCCCGGACGCATTCTGTGAATGTAGATAAGCACCGCAAGTAGCGAAAGAAGATGATTGATACGTCAATGACATGGGCATTTGAAACATACTTACATTGCATGCTCTGTCCAGGGACATGATATGCTCGTCTTGAGGCCTAGGGCCAGAACTTTCAAGCACCCCAGCCTTACGCTGGTCGGATGCAGCGTTATTGACGGTGTATGCACCGGCAGAGACATCTCCGGTCGGCGCTGTATGTTCAGTGGAAGACGAATAGTAATCTGTGCCTCCGTAGACAGCCGACCACGTCGAATGTGACATAGCGCCCATGTCCGAGCCCGAAAGGTACCAGGTGCAATCATTCATCACTTTCGAGTTGTCGAAGGGTCTACCATGTTCACCGTGATCTACGAGACGATCATGACTGTTCTGAGCATCCCAGATCCCTGCGGCTCGAGACTGCGGTCGATCCTCGCGAGCCGTCAACCGTGGTGCTTCCCGTAAAGCATCTTGCAGCGTGGATCCAAAATTCACAATGGGCCGCTGTCCCCGTGCTACCATTTCATGGTATGAGAGTGACCTTTCATAATTCGAGATCTTGATTATAGGTTGAGTAAAGTGACGGTGCGACTGGGTATGTTAATCACCTGCGAGTCGTCCTCGTAATAGAGTCCATATGCAGGGGCATATCCAATGGTCACATCGTGACGTTGACTTTGCTGTACCTGGGCTGTACCGCCAGAACGAAGCGCGAGGACGGCGTTCTCATCAGCATCCCGTGAATACCGTGTAGATAACAAGATCGTGAAGGCCTCGAAGGAATCACTCGTGTAGAACATCTCACCAGGGACATTGTCCTTCATAACTTCTGAGTAATGCAGTGAAAGGATAATTGGAGACAGAGAAATATTGACGGCCGCGTAACAATAGCGAGGTATTTAGGTGTTGGAATTGCTTGTGTAGGGTTCTGGAGTGCAAATGATCACAGGACGTAAATGTAAACGGACCGAACCCAGCACGTGTGGAACTTACCTACATATCACGTCAAGAGCCAAGCTGATGGAGTCGCAATCGACCTTTATCGCCCGACAAACAATTATGGTGGGGAGAACGCCGAGAGTTCATCGCGAGCATGCCAAGCGACTGCCTTATATACCGAAGCCACGAAGTAAGAGCGTTCCTTCTGGTGGGATGCGGAAGCCAATGCCACGTGGGCCATCAATACTTTCGAGGCAGCAATCACTGCTCTCGACGCCGACGAATCTACAGCTTGGTATTACTGGACAGCTTCGGACGAAATAATCGACTTCGCTGAACTATTTGGGCCTATCTCGGATTGGAGTTGGTCCCCACCCAGGCAAATACAGCACGCGCAGATCTCGATGGCCAAAATAGCCTCATTATGTACAGTATGTACTAATTCTGATAGTATTTCAGAACATGGGCATGTTCTACCATGGTCATTCAGCGCTCAGATACGTACCAATATAATGTTCTGGTTCAATTCTACGAAGTATCCCTACACTACGTATCTATAACCCAAGTAAAGAAATCCAGTATTCGTAATGTAGATGACAGCTACGGCAAAGCTGTGATTTGACCCGATTATTTGTCGCCCTTCTAGATAGCATAGATCACTGCTTGTCGTACTAGGAGCGCCAGATAGCCGTGATCCCCTGCAGATCATTTTCTGAGACATCTGATCATGCTACTGTCCTGACGGCGGATCTCGATCAATGCCTGGGCGATGTGCGCCGATGGAGACACCCTTCACAAGGGTTGTGCGTGAGTAAACTGGTGTACCAACAAACCCGTGGCTAAGCCATATCTACCAGGTGAAGGGAGTCTACCACCATGTGCTCTAAAAGAGCAGAAAGTACCTATTCGCTCTTCGATAGGTTGCATAGTACTCATGCGGAGTCATACGTACAACCGGGATAACGTCGACGGCAACTTCCCAGAGGTCGATGCAAAAGATTGATGACGCTCCCTTCCGGCTGTGATACCCAGTGACAAGTACACCAGCGTTGAGTTGTGAGCCATGTCAGATCTTTCGCACCATATTAATATTGTCTGCTTTTTAGGGTTCTCTTCAATTTCTTCTGGACGCATGACGCCTCTAGGTTCATCTCTAGAGGGGCAGTCAATACAGAGGATGCGTTTTGCCTCTCGTCGTACCGGACACTCCTGGATATCTGTCTGTAGCGTCCGCAGAGCACCGTTGGTGACATGTGCGTACAAGATCTCTAATTTCTGCCAAGATCATCTAAACCAATTTTATGGATCGGTGGTTTCTATCTAGTCCGGACTCCGGAGTCCAAGAAACGTCTGCGAGGTTGCCCGATTGAGTCCCTTCTTTGACTGGAGAACCCCAGACAACGGCTGTACAGTTGTCACTCAGTTCCACAAGCCTACACCGGATGTAGTACTTGTGGGACGCGCCGTTGATCGAGCATTCACCTGACGGGAAGGAAGGGCTCCCATTAATTTGCTAATATGTCTTGCTGTCGTTTATCAGTAACTCCGACTCTCCTTACCAAGATTAAAGTGCTGACGCATTGAACAGCAGTGGGATTATTGAACCGGATCGACACAAGCGAATACACCTTTAACACCAATGCATTAATGAATTTGTCTGGATTAAATAAATGATCATAAACGTATCACAAGATGTTACCTCATCGTTCTCCGTAAGTACCTGAGCAAGTAGCAACAGCTACAGTATCTGAGGCATTGACGTGATCGTCATTTCCTGCCCAGCCTCCGATACGTATCATCATTCTCATCGTTGTTTCCATTCCCGCCCTACGTCTGGTTCTCAGGCCACTTCGGACCGTGCTCAGAGCGCCAGATCTCAACCACTGTCTTTAGTACCTCTTCCGAGACATCTTTCCAGGTTCCATCCTTCTCGTGCTCTTCAAATTCTTCAACATCCCGAACTGTAAAGCGGTATCCAGCCCACGCACCGCGGTGGAGATCTCCTTCATATTGCATAGAAGTGGAATCGTCGGTGGACCAACAGACCTGGGAAAGGAGGACATCGCCGAGATGGATGGCATCCGCGACGGTGTCTAAGAGCTTGGAGGAGCGAACATATTCCTTCTTGGATAGATTGCAAAGAAGCCACTTTCGTTCGCGGTAGTAGCTGTCGCGGTATTCGAAGCCAAATTCTCCTATGAGTCCTGGGTACGCCAATAACTCGAAAGCCTCTCTTTCATCCCGCGGCAAACGTCTCAAGAACTCCAGGTTCCAGCTGGCACGGTAGCGCTCAGAGTAGCACGAGCACACAAAATCGTAGAAGGTGGGAAACTCCTCGAGTTCCTGCGTCTCTTCGGGTTTGAGCAGGCCCTCGGGCAAGTCTTCTGCATAATCGCCAATACATATCACACGTTGGCCTTCCCACCGCGTTGGGTGTTTCCGGACGAGCTCCGAAACGCGGGCGAAACCAATGACCCACAACGCACTGTTGGCAATGCTTAGGCAGGCTACATCTGCGAGACAGTCGAGTTCAGAGAATATCATACGGAGAAGCTCCGTTGATATGTTGAGACGGCCTAAGTCACCGCCTAGGCGACTCCTGCGGGGAGTCAGGCTGTGGCTGGCAGATGGAAGTATTATTGTACCTTGTGGCACGCCGTGAAATCTCGTCATTGAGTGCATCTAAATCGGGTTCGATTACAGGGGGGAGCAGCATCGTCAAGAGCCACCTGCTGACGCTGCCAGCATGACTGTAAGTCATAAATTCCCCCAACTTGCCATAGCCTCTGCATTCTCTCGCATCAAGATTGACGCTAGAAAGGGAGCCATCAGCGCCTGAGTTAGGTAAGAGCACGCTCTATAGTACTCACAACATCCAATATTGACCCATAGAGAGTGGTTCAGCTTCAAAATGTATACAACGGATTTTTCAGGTATTGAAATTTGAAAGTTCGAGCGGTACTTGAGAAGTGCTCCGCGAGCAAAAGTTTTCACGCCACAATCGCCGTGGCACGTGATGCGCATTTACATCTGCAGCAAAATTCTTGCAGCTGGTCCATCCCTGCCACACTCCGCCTATTCCAGCTTCGTGCAGCTGCTCAACAACCATGTCCTCTACTACTGAGTCTACTCGCCCGGCTGTCTTCACGACATCAACCGCATACCCTCTCCCCACCCAAAAGTTCATGATCCCAGCGTCATGGCGGCGGTATCAGCTCTCCCAACTGATCAACAAAGCGTTGTCCCTTGACAAAACTATTCCATTCGACTTTCTCATCCAAGGAGAGATTTTGCGGGGTACTTTGGCAGAATGGTGCGCAGAGAAAAGTGTCGGCGAGGTAAGTTCAGTAGGACATTCTTTTCAGTACCCATCGCTATGCGAGGAGAGGCTTATTTGCCTAGTATAGGAGGAAACTCTTGAGATAGAGTATATCGAGTCTGTCCTTCCCCCCCAACAAATGAGATCGATGCCGCATGAGGACTGGGTCTCGTCGGTGTCATGCCGAATTTCAAGGTGCGTAGATTTGATCGTGCAAATACCGTGGAACATGGTTTGGGTATTTACCACTTCGCTCATTCTCAGAACATTCGTGACGGGTTCATACGACGGCAGTCTCTGCACGTTCTCTTATTCTCAGCAGCTCTTGCAAACATTGCGTATTCACGATGCTCCCATAACGTCTTTATGTGTTCTTCCTCCATCCGATAATGATCAAACATACACCGTCGCTACAGCATCACAAGACCTCACTGCTCGGCTAACCAAAATACAGCTGAGCGCCGACACCCTTGATGCACCCTCCTCTAGCCAGATGCTCGCGTCCCTCCATCTCCACACCTCTCCACTCTCCTCCATATCCACTGACTCATCCGGCTCGCACCTCCTCACTTCGGGATGGGATACACTGATCGGACTCTGGGACACGTCTATACCTACAGAAGACGAGATATCGCCTGATGATTTGATTCCGGGAAGAGTTTCGAAGCGCAGAAAAGTTAACAAGGAAAAGAGCCAGAATGGTGTAGAGAGCAGGGTGCGGCGGAAAGCACCAACACAGGTTCTGAAGAGCCATACGGCTCGTGTATCAAAAGCCGTGTTTGGTACCGATGAGAGCGCGGCTGGCAGGAGCGCTGCCTACAGCTGTGGGTTCGACTCGACAGTGAGAGTGTGGGACGTCGAAAGCGGAGTGTGCCTGCACACCATCGTCAGTGCCATCTTTCCTCTTCTGCTTTCCGTCTCATGTCTCGTCTATAGAATGCCTCCGAGAAACCGATGACAGACCTGGTCCTGATGTCCGAGTCGCAGACAGCATTAGCATCCGCTACCGACCGCACTGTCACCGCCTACGACATCCGGCTCTCGTCATCATCCGCGTCGCCTGCCGTGGCCAGCATGCCGCACCCTGCTCTGCCGTCCTGCCTTGCCGTCTCAGGCATGGATTCAAATTCACACCAGTTCATCAGTGGCGCGTATGACGGAGTTGTTCGGTTATGGGACCTGCGGAGCGTGAAGGCACCGATTGCGAGCTTCAAAGTCACTGAAGGGAAGAAAGTGCTCAGCGTGGATTGGCTGGGCGCATCTGGTCTTGTGGGCGTGGGTGGCGAGGGAGGCTTAGAGGTTTGGAGGATTGGTGCGGAGAGCGCACCAGTCCAGTCGTAGCAAGAATATGCTTGCTGTGCATCACGATAAATAGAAAATGTGATGATACCGTGGTTGTAGTTGCCGTGCTCGCCTGGAGCTGAAGGAACACAGACTGAGTGCTGTATGTACACGAACACCGCAGGGGTAATCACGGCGTATCACAGCGCGAAAGGATGATCTAAGTTCAAACTCGTGACAGTATTCTTACTGGAGTCTGATTAATGCGGTACGAGGCGTTTTTCGTGATCCATTCTCACATGCTGGAGTAGTTGCACGTACTGCAGCACTTCGTTCCAATGCGGGCTGGAAGGCGATTGAGATAAAACCACATCAAGGAAGGGAAATAAGCCATCATTAGCCCGTGCAAAGTTCATGGTCTCGTCCAGATCCAACTAGTCCGAGAACTTAAGTGCGAGACGTCTCAATTCATGACAGGTGACAGGAGGATCAGCTGAGACTGCCATCGATCTTGCTTGAAACGGAATCTCGAGTTCAATGAGGTGAGGCAGATTGTCAGCAATGAAGATGGCGCTTTCTCTTGTTGGGGGTAAGTGGGAGCGGGACACTGCAGTCCGTATTCACAGGATTCTCAGGTTTGGCCACGCATGTGCCATGTCCACGATGGCCTTGTCAGTCAATGATAAATCAGGCTGTGACAGATCAATCACGAGCTTCTCAAGTCCGGCAATCTTGAGAATGGGCGAGAAAAGCTGGACGTCGTCGTGACGGTCCTTTGCATGTCCAGCATATCTGGCCGAAACGGTGTGTTCTGTAAGCTGACTACCCGAATCGGATATTCATGGCGTGATAGCGCCAAAAACACCTGTATTATGAGGTCCCTTGAGATCCTTCCCTTGAGTAATCCCTTGAGTAATCGGAGCTCGACCGCGACCAAGAGAGGCGTCGTCATGGAACTCAAGAAACAAGAAACTTGGTTTGCGGGTCCAACCAGACATAAATCTTCGATGTGGCTAAGGTTCAACGGTTTGGGAACATGGAATATATTGTATCCGGACCCGAAACGATGAACATTGATAGCCAGAGACGAAACATGTTCCATTTGCGATATGTAGGACTCCAGATCCGCAACGAGTGGCCGGCTTAATTCCGTTGGGGGAAAACCTGAAACCTGCACGAAACCCGGAGCCTGTAGAGTTTCAAGATACTTGAGGTGCACAATTCCCTCTGGACACTCTCGCATCGCATTGCCTTCAATATGGAACGAGCGGATCTGAGGCACTGCCCGGATCAATGCCCTGATGAATACGTTCAAATTCAGGCCTTCGTCCTCGACTTCATAGCGTTGGTACTGGGCGTCCGGCCGATTAATCTTGATATTCGCTGCCAACAGTGTCGGGCAAATGAAGTATAAGAGGTCGTCACGCGATGGCTCGAAATCATTGTGCCATGAGAGTCCTTGGAGGTTTGGTAGTAGGTGCCCGGCTTCGAAGCGAGTGAGAGTGGCAAGAACTGAGGAGTGGATGGTGCTATCTTCAAAATATTCGAGTTGTCGTACGCGCTGTGCGTACTTCTTGAACCGCGACCGAGAGATTCCAGTGATCCTTGTTATGATCTGGTAAAATAGTCACACGCTAAGAACCAGACGTATGTCATATGCACGCACATATTTCGTAGTGCCAGGCAGTTACTCGAAACCAGATCCAAAAAGGAGTAGCAGTTGGAATAAGCCTTCCATGCATCGCCACAGAGTCGAGGGCGGGCTCCAACAAGACACGCGAGGTCCTTGCTAGGCGCGCCAGACATGCCTGACCCCCGCGATCCATCGATCGCCATGTATTACTTCTAGTATCCAGCCCACGCTCTCCAGCGATCTGCTCGCATATCTCCCGCAGAATATCTTCATTGAAACAAGCACTGGAGACGGGCACTGTAGTAGATTGACAGAATGGTAGCCGACGATAACTAGATGATGGTTACGTAGGTCAAGAGACAGCCTTCAGCAAGACCAAACTTAGTACGCACGTGCCGGTCGTTCGCTTCAAAAGTCGAGTCAGCTTGGACGTCAACTCACGAGATCGTGGCTTGGAAAGTGGTCCGCCTAGCATAGGTGACGGTTGCTATCGCTGATTAGAGCATCCTCAAGAGGATAGTGGTGGAAAGTGTCTCGGGAGGACCGAAGTTGGCCGTAATTCGCGAAATTCCGACCGACATCACGTGCAACTGGAGCGCGACGAGATGTGGCACATCCATATGTAAGCTAGGATAGGAATCGTAATCCGCAACTCTTTGTCGTGTAAACCCTAGTCACAGCGCATCTTAATTCTCTTTGTCTTGTCGACGCTGGTCATAGCGCATCTTCCTTCTCTTTGCCACCCTCTCTTGCTTTATTCAGCCTCTTAGGTACTGGACGCGGTCTCCTCTTAGCCATGGCCGTGACAAATGGTGAGTCGAAGCAACTGGACGTTTTTGAGGCATTGTCTGCATTAAAAGGAATATTGCAACTGGATAGAGAGCCAAGATAGTCTTCGGTTCGAATTCGCTGCAGCATATTGCCATTCATGATCTGCCCTTCTCTCCTGCACATCCTACACGACAGTACTCAACAGCCATCGCATACCCTCTCTAAAGTCACTATCAAACTTCACAGCTGCCTTAATATCCGGAAGCGAACGGTGAAAATTATGAGGCACTCCCGGATACCTGCACCCAGGAATCATCAGTGGACCACTGCCCGAGAGCCATCAAGCGATACTCACACGTCAAGATTCGTCTTAATTCCTCTATCTCTCAATAGCTTCTCGTATAGAAAACTTTCGTCCCTCAGAGGATCCATCCCGCAGATTTGGAGATACAACGGTGGGAGTCCGTCATGAGCGGCCAGTAATACTGAGAAGTCGGGATCTGTAGCAGGTGCCTGTAAGGCTTCTGCAAGCAGTAGGTCAGTCCACATCGGGTACGACGTCATCATGTTCCATCACGCACTTTGAATGTTATTTATGGTGGCCCTATTGATGGCCGGAGAGTCCTTGTTCTGCTCAGAGGACAGCAATTCAGCCTTCCACCTGTACAGTACTCATTTCGTTTCATAAAATCCCGCGTTCGCGACCTGCAGGCCTACTTACTTGTCAGGGTATGCTTCCGTATGGCAGAGGGCCGGAATCTGAAGTGCATGGCCGGTAATTTTCTTATCCGCAAAGAAGGGATCTTTCAGAGCGCGATGGGCGGTTACTGCTGCCATGTTTGCGCCAGCAGAAGCTCCTGCGACTATGAAGCCTTTCTCGAGCGAAGCTCCCAACATCTCGGTATGGTCTGCCGCCTAAGGAAACATGTGTTAGACGTGAGCAGGTAAGTAGGATCGGTGCGTGTACCCATTTCACTGCGGCGTAGGTGTCGTTGACGCTGATAGGAAAGCGATATTCTGGAGCTAGCCTGAAAAATCAAATTTGTTAGAAGATCAGAAGCCTAGTGATATTGACTAACAGTACTGACCTATACTCTACGTTGAGGATGGATACACGAAGATCGACGCAAACGTTTCTCAGCCAGAAGTCATCCATCTCCATGTCTCCGTTCATCCAGCCTAAATGTCTTCAACCATTTCGATGCATTCTTTCAAACTCGCGCTCACTTACCTCCGCTGTGGAACCAGACAATCAGCGGCAGTGCCGTCTTCCCCTCTTCTACAACTGGTCTTACAGACCGCGCGGTGATGGTGCCTCCTTCTACAGAGATCTTGTGATCCTGGACACGGTACAAAGACTCTATCATCCGAGCAAAAAATCACCTCTGATATTTCAGGCATGGATCTGAAGTACATACCGGACGGCAAGCGCGCTTCCCAGTATCTAATAGACTGGCCGACCACGTACATCTTGAACCTCTGCCTTATCGCATTGATGTCGGTTCTAGGGACCGCTGGCCTGGGACTCCATCTAGCAGAGAATTCGGGATCAGGTTCAGATAAATATTGATACTGTGACATCGCGCTGCACCTACCTTCTGGACGACTCTAATCGTTCTTTTTATCTGTGTACTGTAGATGATACAAGTAGCACGACATTATCAATGTCGACGTGGAACAGCGATAACCAATCCTTTCATATGCAGGCATTATCGCTGAGAAAAACTTTGATGTTAGTGATACCGGCCGGCGTATCGGGTGTTTGTCAAGCTGAGTGTCTAAACATTCAGCGGTTCATTTGCTCTCGATCGGTATTCTAGATCTCTACCCTGAACTATCCTTACTGACAATGTAGACCCTACCTTTCATCATTAAGGACGGGTCATTAAGGTATCTTATATGTGAAGGAATCAAAAACAAGTGCCATGAGCATTGCACGGAGATACCAGATGCCAGTGCCTACCTGAGCGTCACATATGTCATGTACGGGACCGCCTGCACCGACTCCTAGGAAAAGGAAATGTGTCGTATGGGGCTGGACGATACGCGGAAGGCTGTAAGAATGGAGAATGGGAGATAATGTGGAAATATCCAAGTAAACGATCCAGCGTGAGTAAATAACACGTAGCTGTACAAGCACGAGTCATCTGTACACTATCAGAAACTCTAGCTCGCGCTCAGACTCGTTTCCTACCTGGTAGTTCTGTCCTTCGCGTTCCAAAAGAACCAATCATAGCAAGGCTAATGGCAAATTCCAAGCACGGTTACGAACCTCGACCAGCAGATCATTGTATCGATACCCGGGAGCACCTCGGGCTCTCCGTGATATGCCACGATCTCCCACTTCGTCGGCGGATTCTCAACGGAGGGGGACAGGTCCGAAGGCAAACGCTGCCCATGCTCCGCGTTGAACTCCTACCAGTGAATGTGCTCCTCTGCATCACAACCAAAGTCAGGCGTCATTAAGTTGCAAACCAGGTGAGCGAGACAAAGAGAAGCATCTTGATTCATGACCTCGAGTTACGCCATCATCCCCCTTACAATGATCTAGGCGGCTTCGCGATATTTCCGAAGCCTGGCAAGCTCAATAAGCAGTTCATTATACGAAAACTGGTAACTCGTTTATTTGTGGTGCAGGTCCTCGAGCATCATAAGGTGACATGCACACGACGCAGTCTGCCTGTGCCCGCAACAATGGGGGGAAAGACGAACAGAAAAAGAGATGTGACTGACCTCGATCTTCTCTTGGTGCAGGAGCATGTCGGCCATGATTTCGCCCAGCTCGTCGAAATCATCAAGTATGCCTCGGTGGTACGAAAAATGCTCCTGCGAAGTGGCCTTTACCCGTTGCAACTGTTCGCTATGCCCATGTAATTATCGACGTTTCGGACGCTCCAATAGCGAACTCACTGTGATCGTTCGATCGTCGAGACGTTGTTCTCGAGTTCTGCTATAATACATGGCAGCTCCTCCGTGTTCCTATTCATTTTCTCCACAGGCACAACCAGTAATCATCGCTAGGTGACTTTGACATCATTCACCTTGTAAATATTCCTCATTGAATGCCTCCCCGCCTCGTGGTCCCTCAGTGCAGTAGCCAGATGGTCGCGATGAGCTTCCAGATGGCTCGCCATGTCGGCGGACACCTTATCCCGCGCACGGAGCACGCTCTCGATGGTTGAAATGGGGTTATCTTTGGGTAGACTATCACAAATTGTAGATATATGTCTCTTCAGGGTGTCAGAGTAGTTAACTGTGGTCGATAGGATGTCCTAGTCAACATGCTTTTAACATAGGGGGATGAAGGACGACGGGTACCACGTACTTCGAGACCCTCCCTGTCGTTTTATATCGTCTCGAGCATCTGAACAATCGGGCGTTCATCCACAAAGTCACGCAGCGACTTCCATCGTCGAGTCTGCTTTTTTTTTCTTACGTATATCATTGACCCATGGAACTAGAGTCAGTGACACGATGAGCGTTCGAGTTCCGACACATATTTGGAATCACATCCACACGCGAGACCTTTTCGATGTGGTTCGCACGCGAACAGTGAATGTGCGCGTTGGTGTGGCACAAGTTGAGAAGCGTCCTGAAGCGTCGTCGTACGCCTCTTGCATCACGTGATTCGGTCGATGTTGGCGCTTGCGGTCACGTCTTACAAATCGGACCCGATAGCAACGCACGGTAAGACACGAATTGCAATGAAAACTACCACAGCATTCCCATAATGCTTAGGGAGATGTATCAGTGTAAGTTGAATAGGTAACTCCACCCTCAGTTGTGGTCGAAAAATTCTGCGATATTCTTCGTTGACCATACGACTGTCTAGGTAAACATCCCGACCGAAGTGCGTAGCCGGAGATTACCAATTACCTGGATGGCCGCATCCTCCAAATACTGGCCAGGTGTCCTTCCTGGCATAAAAACATCAATATTCAGGTATACACTATGTTCCTGGGAAACACATTTTCCACTGCCGCCTGCAAGAGCCTTGGTTGCTCGACATTCCTATGGATTCCCGCCACCCACCTCATCATCTCTCTGGCGAGTTGCCCTATCAAAGAGAGTGAAATAGTTGGGGGAGACGGTAACTCCGGTGATGCTTTGCCCCTGGTCTGATGAACTACTTCAAATATTACAGCAAAGGTTGTGCGATGTTACGAGTGCAGTGGCAGACTTTATAAAGCTCATTAAGTTGAAGGGTGGGAGGCAGACTGTGGGTAATAGGGATGTGTCGGAGGCTGCTATAGTGGCAGAGGAGAGTGGCGGTGATGAGACGAGGACGAGCAGTAAAAAGATTCTATACAAATTCTATTTCTTGTGACCAGACGGCCGTGGCACAGCGGGCAAGCGAGGTGTCCTTTTTCACAATGGCTGAGAAAAAGGACACTATGTCCTGTTACAGCGACCATCAACGGATTTCCGATGCTGCATCATGATGGCGTCATTGCTATGATCATGTGGTGGTCACATCACAAAATATTGAGTTTCCCGCAGCAGTATTATATATACACATAGAAAGACCATTGTATGGTATATTACATGCACAAGAAATAGAAATAATGACCAAATCCGGAAAGATTAAGTGAGATACAGAACAATGCTGCACTCGCTATTTCTGTCAACTGTTGGGTAGTTTGTCTCGTACCTAGCTTGCAGTAATCTGCCCACCGACTCACGCCTTCTCCTTTCTGGCACTCAGCTCGCTCAACAAACCCCTCCTCCATGTCACGAGGGCTCGGCGATTCTGCAGGCTTTCCCTCTCCGTGTTTTGCCGCCTCCACAGCTGCGCAAACCGCGCACCTTTCTCTTCCTTTGCTGAGGCGGTGTCGGTCGTGATGACTGAGTAGATTTGCGAAAGTTGCGCGAGCAAGCAGGAGAGAAGAGCGCGCTGGAGAAGCGGGAGGTACAGCACTTGTGGAAGAGGGCCACTGCTCCGCATGGCATGGGTACGAGTCCTGAGGTCACTTGTTACATTTTCTGAGCATATTAATTGTTGGACATTTTTGTACTTCATCATAATTGAAAAATGGTCTAAAATGGATTGTTAGCTCCATTTTAATCCATCTTTCTGCTGGTAATCAATTATAATGTGGCATTGAAAGTCCCAATAATATTACTGTAGCTATTGATTCCCCTCTACTGTGCCACCCAATACAAACTGCTATTGTAGTAGGGTTCCCTCAGTAAGATGCCCCTGTGAGTGTGCACCGGGTATCCCAAAAGCAAAGAAAATATTAAATAAAAATACAAAAATATTCCAAATAATGCACATGCATAACATAAGCTGATATCAAGAAGCAGGAAGAAAATTGAACAAGTCCAAGAAAGTCAAGTAGTAAATACTGAGGACAGATACTACAAAATGACTTTGTAATGAGTTTGTAGTGACCACAACAAGCAGACTAATAATTTACTCCACAGAACATTCCACTGATTGCTCATTTTGAGTGTATATAAACATGCCTTCATACATGTCAGAAATTTCCATGCCCTATTATAATGGATTACCAGGGGAAAGAAGGTTTAAGATGGATTTAATGGCGATAAAAGTCTATTTAATCTTATCTCAATCCATTTTTGACAATGTCAGGACTCATGAAAATTACCATATTTAGAAGGTACAAACCATTACCCAAACAAATGTACCATCCACCATGGGCTGTACCAATTTTTTTGATATTTTTAGCAAATTTTCCAATTTTTCTGAGCAGAAATACCAGCTATTGGTGACCAAGTAAACACTGTGTAAAATCTCACAAGATTTTCATGCTTTCTACATCATTCTCTTGCTGGTATCCCACACTCACTCAATGAACAGACTAATAAAGCCAGTAGACCAGTAAAAGGTAAGAAAGATACATACAACATCAATAATTACCATATTTGGAAGGTGTACACAAACAATTAAATAAACAAATGGGTGGGCGCCAGCCACCTTAGGTTGTACAAATTTTTCTGATATTTTTAGCAAATTTTCCGATTTTTCTCAATGGAAATACCAGACCAATGATGTAAACAGTGTGTAAAATCTTGCGGGATTTTCATGCTGTCGACGTCATTCGTTTACTGGTATCCCACACTCACTCAATGAACCGACTGGTGAAGTCAGTAGGCAATTCCAAGCTAAGATTATATGCTATTACTGACTTGAAGCTGAAGCTTAAGCTTATGAAGTGACCCGCACGAGAGAGCATCTAGCCAATCAGAAGTCAGCATTTGAAATCGACGCGGCGCGCCACCCACTACAAACCGTCATTGAAGTTGAATTCCCACGGTAAGAAGGCCCTCGGAGAATGGACTGGGTATCTCGAAGGCAAACAAAACTCAAAAAACGCATAAATATTCACAAGGACGCAAAAATATAACATAAGCTTATATTAATAAGAATGAGGAAAAAGGAGGAAGTCCACAATGGTGAGGAAGAAAATATCGATAAAAGGGACTACAAAATGAGTTTGTAGTCTCTTTGTAGTGATTACTACAAACGGAGTATGAATCTGGGACCGAATTTTGTAGTTAACACTACAAATATTTGAGACACCGATTACTCGGCACGAATTCCCACGACCATTGATGTTTGGCAAACCGCTCATACTAAGCGTACAAACTCACCTTCGTACCTCAGGACTCGTAACGTGGCTATGACGTTCCGTTTGCACATTTATTATTAGCAGCGTGATTTTTTGAGCTGCGCTACTTTCGGGACTGCGCATGTTTTTGGCCCACAATGTGCTCTTTTATCCCACGCATTTTCTCGACATACCGCAGTGCTACATTTTTATGAATTGATTTCAGTCCTGAAGTACTCCAGAAGTCCGTCCCACGATACTCCTGGCTGAGTTACGAGTCCT
>KV425658.1:3322-81100 GCA_001632425.1 Neolentinus lepideus HHB14362 ss-1 | reverse complement strand
CAAAGTCGGTCATGCCAGGCATGCCATGCACATGCCATGCATGTTGGCATGTTGGCTGCTTTTGGAATGGCATGCTGGTGGATTACCCATTTGGGCAAGTGCATGATCCACATAAGGAAATGGCATGGGGCAGCAAAGGGTTCACTGCCATGTTTATAGTGTTAGGCAACCTGAAGGCAGCTGTAACCCATATCCTTTACCAAAATACCCTTTAAATTGCATTATTACCTATAAGATACAAGTGAGAGTGTGAGAGTGCATTGTGTGTGTGTGGAATATGAAGTTAAACAAGCAAAAACATTCAACTCGGGCGGTAGTGGCTTGCCCGACGTTCCACGCGAGCCAGTTTCCAAATTGGGATGGCACATCGGCCTTGCCTGGTGCATCCGGGGAAACAGTCAAGTCACACGTGCGGTGTGAACCGCCTGCCAATTCACGGAGCCAGCTCCGTGAATTCGGTTTTTTAAGTTCTCTTAGGGTTTTTAGGTCTCAATCGAAGCGATAGAACTGACATTGATCTCAGACTCATCACAGCTATTGACAAACAATATAGACTAGTTTCTACAGGCGTGATGAACGATCCATCCACGTACCAAGTCACCGGTACCCGGCCCCGGTGCCACAAGGTCGTCCGACTGAAAGCTGTTGCGATATCGTCGCACTCTGAGTGTGCAAGCCCGGAACATGTCGAGATGCTTCCTGGCGACGACAATAGAGCGTGAGGACATGCGAAGCAACGTCGAGGTTGGGCAATATCGACGAAGGCCAGGAAGGAGAGAGAATGGTCCCACGTGTGCCGTACTCGGCTAGCTCAGAGCTTTTCTCTCGTCGCATCGGTTGTTCGTTACCGCTCATTGTGCTCGCCGCCTCCGACAACGTTGACGGCGTTGGTGTCAGTCTGCGGGCTTGAACAGGGCGCACACCTTTCTATGACATTCTTGATTGTTTCATTTTCCTTTGCGGAAATTACCGCCCTTCTATACCGGCTTTAAATTACTCTTTGCATGCAGCTCTGACCATGTCCTCCTCGACGACCTCGACGACCATGGGGTCCCCTCCTCGCTCGCATGCTAAGCGTGCGCCGGTTCCTCTGCTGCTTTCTGCTTTTCCGACACCTCCGACACATATACCTACTTCGCCGCTCCCTACGCCTTCTCCTTCCATGTCCCCTTTCTCCCTTCATAATCCTCCACCCTCACGTCCGCCTTCCTTACCTTTGCCTCCAGTTCCGGGACCATCGCCTGTTACCGAGCAAGAGACGCTCATGTTCATGTCTCGCCGCTCGTCCAAGCTCTCCAATACGTCCTCTAGCTACTCGACGCGGTCCTCCTTATCACGGAGGGATTCTACTGCCAGCTCAAACAGCGGAGAAGCGACTTCCGTATCACCGTCACCGGTTAGCTTTGGAAAGAGGGAGTCGTCCATTTCCGTGAGCTCAGTGCGTTCCTTCACCTCTTCGACTGGGTCTCTCTCTGTTCCCAGTCTGCGCCGCTTTCCTCGATCCATCTCACCTCCCTTGTCCTCACGACCGATATCGGAGGAAGACTCCGAGGAACTCCATGATGCTGATACAGGACGGTTATCGACCGCCACGGACCTGGACATTTCGGACTCGTTGTCAGCAGGCGATGATGGCATAGAGAAGGTCTTGCAGATTAGTCAACTCTCGTCATCTCCACTTCTGCCGTCTCCCATGAAAGCCGACGCAGACCTCGACGACTCGTTGGCGTCCTTCTCTATTGCCGACCTCCCGGACGATGACACGCGCCGAGACGACCTCGATCCCGATACGGAAGCCCAAATCCTGCACCTGGAGATGCGTGCTTCACGGTCCAAGAGTGACAAGCACAAACACCATCTCATGAACGCAGCGAACGCAATCCGCGCCCGTTCACGCTCAGCGAGTCGCAGCCGCAGCCTAAGCCCAAGGCGTGCATGTCAGTATCTCAATCAGAGAGACGAGGACGTTCCACCGTTGCCTTTATCCACACCTTTCAGTAACGGATCACGTGTTGATCAGCAACGATCATCATTTCCTTCAATGCGTTCCCGCAGTCCTGATATAAAGTCCATCATCCAGCGAACGCCTCGTCCACGTCGACGCCCATCTTCCAACCTCTCTGTCTCCTCCCGCTCGGCGTCTCGAAGACGCAGCGAAGGTCTTTCGCGATCCACTCCACGGAACTCTGACCTCTTTTGTCGTAAGAGCGAGGGGTCTACAATCAGCGGTCGATCTTGTTCACCGAGTGAATTGGCTTACATGAAAGGCTTCAGTATCGCCGGGTCTGTCGTCGGCGTAGACGGGCATGGGGATCTCGACAGCTTTGACGGGGACAATGTAGATCGACTGGAAGAGGAGTTGGAGGGTGGTGGAAGTGACTCAGACTCAAGTATCGACTTGCACACCCCTTTACCGTGAGTATACACAGCAATGATCGTGTTTTGTGGCGTGATGTTTTGATCTACATCGCACTGGTCCGAATAAGCTAACTTTGTACCTTTAGACATCTCATGCTGCGTGATGGTATGCTCTCTCCAAACTCGCGCCTTTTGCCTGGTATGGCGCGCACGCCTTCCCCATTGCAACCAGCCGGCGATCGACCTGGGAGTATATTCTCCACAAGTGAGTCCAACTCTGTCTTGTTTGACAGCTGTCACGATCATTGATTCCGGATTTCTCCCTCGCAGCCGGATCTATTATGACCAAAAGCGGAATATACAAGGACGAACGGGATACGGCAAAACGGCGAACGAGGCATAGGGACGGCCGTTTGCTCAAAGGTGGGCTGGGTTTAACGACTGGGCTAGGGTGGAGTGACAGGTACGTTATCGTGTTCATATTCTTACTTTAGACTTTCTCATTGATTTCGTGCAGCGAGGACGAGGATGCTCCATCTCCTCTAACCCGGCGGCTATCGTCGCTGAGCGTAGGTGATGTTTCCCGGAAGTCATCTGCAGGTTCCCTCCGTTCGAATCCGCATCCTCTCTCTCGATCCGTCAGTGGACCGTCAACGCCGGACGATCGGAAAAACACCAGGTCGAGGTCTTCAGCGCCTCCCACGTCTGGGCAGAGACGCACTATCAGCAGCAATGCATCCCACTTTAGCACGGGAAGCGCCATCTCCAACATGTCCTTGACCCTGAGCGTCGCTGAGACCGCTTCCATGACGTCTCATGAGACGCTGACTAGTGATAACTTCACAACGTCGTCGAATAGGCGCGACAAGGATGCCGATACGTGCACACCCTCGACTTCCTCCACTTACAGCTTACCCGTGACCCCGCACGACTCTGACGGGACACAGGTATCAATGGGGAAGCCTTGGGAAAAGGCGAAGGCCAAGTCCGTGTCTTTGCCACGAAGGATTGCGTCAAATGCTAGCCTTCGTTCTGTGACTTCGAGTCAACGTCAGACCGCAGTGCCAGTCCCAAAACCTAGGGTCAGAGCACTCTCTGCTACATCTTCGACGTCGTCTACCGGAGCGTATCTGTCGACGTCTGCGCGGGGTGGCTTGAATCGTATCAGCGATCCACCTCCATCCGTACCCCCGCTGCCTGCTATGCCACGTTCACCCAGCACTCGTCCGCTCAGGCTTCCTCAAGCTCGTTTGCAGTCCTCATATGTCTTGTCTGGTAGCCAATCGCTCTCCAAGTCCACGGGACCTCCGGTACGGGAGATCTCACGAATGCCCTCGGTGTCACGACTTGTTCGTCCGTCATTCACTCCCCCCTCGAGTGCAGGACCCGCTCCGATTATTGGGCTCAAGCCGAAGCCCCGTACAGGTGCAGGGATGGTGTATCGCACCAACTCGAGTCCTGCGGGCAACGCTTCTCGGCTCCGGCTGTCAGCTAGTGCGGGTGCAAGTGTAAGTGCAAGCGTTGTTTCTGATTTACATAGTAGTGATAATGTCGGCATCGGAATTGCCATCTAATTTGTATTTCTTTCCTCTCTTACCTATCCCGTTGTGTGTACTGTCTTCCGTGGATCACGTCAGGGTTGTCATCATTCGTTTATATACCTGACATACCTCTCACACTCGTTACCCGTCCATCCATTGCTACTTGGATACGTACAACTCATTATTAGCTATACCCCATCTCTTTCTGGAGCTTGAGAAGGTCAATTCGACGGAAATCAGGGGATATACTAATTATGACATGTAATATACACTATTTATCGTAGGACTTACATTGTTGTTCTAGAAATGTGTCCCAAGACAAACGCCGATAAATTACTGAGTGGAAAGTTCGTCGATAATCTTAGTAGGGCCATGTCGATGACCCTACTGTACAACAGACCGCATTCTTGCCGTGCATGAGACGGTACATATTGAGTCGGAGTAGATGCACCCGAGTCCGTCAGTAGTAATCCAAGATCTAGAAAAATGAGCAGCTACGTACGAACTGCCATCAATGAAGAGAAGCGATACTATAGTATGGTAATCGGGTACGTGCACATCGTGATGGTTTAACAAAAGTCAAGGATTCTTTAATTACAATGCGCCCGCCATATTGACAAGTGTGCCCCTTCTTGGCTCCTTCTATGCGACCATCTCTTTGACAAAGTACTCTTGTGTGTTCTCCATGTATGCCGCCGGATTGACTTCCGACGTTGCAAGCCGGCGCATGGTACCTTGCGCTCAGTTCTTCGTAGTCTATCTGGGTGAAACTCGGCGTCGGAGGGTTGCTGTGCACCTTTTTTGCTCATATTTCTGCTTAGTTTCAATAGAAGATATCCTCGTATGTTCGTGATAATGGATTGTGGTTCTTTCTATTCTTCGAAGCGGTAAGCATAAGTACACGATACATTCAGATCCAGCCCGTGGATTACTCCCGTAATAATGAGACTCGATTCTGTGATAAAGGCCCTCCAAATTACTCGATGAGGAATCCAGTTCCGATGAGTTGAAGAGTCAGGCAGGTCGAGTAAGACGGCTTGGGGAAGGTTCTGCAACCTCCATACCGCGTCCTTGACCGCTCGAGATCTCTTTCCACCGGCGTGCGACGTACGTTCGGCCACTTCCCGTCGTCCGTCCAAGGATGTCCGCATTGGCTGAGCAGCGCCCCGTGTGGGGGAGGTGAAACAAGCACACCAGGGTAGCTCATATGGATAAGGTGATCAGAACAGACAAGCCCGAAACGCCGTGCACGTCATGTCTTGATTCTTTGACAACAAGGACGGTGGATACAAATATTCGTGGATTGTCAGCGCAAGTAAAGGGTAAACTAGGCATGAATATACAATACGAAGTTCGCAATTACACGTTTATAAATTCACCCCCGTAAGAGTGTGAAAAAGATGGACGTCGTGCTCCTTCTCCATCAGACCTCCACGCTCCACATCGGCGTGCCACTGAATATCCGGCGCGTCCAGTGAGATATCACTTGGGTACTGCGCCTCACCAGGCTTCCCGCACCAGTCGAAGTCAATCAGCATGACTATATCGTTCTTGATCAAGACGTTCGGAGAGCGCAAGTCGCCGAACACTAGATTATTTTTGTGCAAGGTCTTGAGCGCCACGACTCGACATGTGCAAAATCCGTTAGCTCATCTTCGATCTTCCTACCCTCCACGTAATCCATCACAACGACCCACATCCAGACAGTGTCATCCCACTGGCAGTGCCATAGCTTCGGCGCTTGAGGAGGTGAAGCATTTGCCAGCAGCTCGTGGGCTTCGCGGTTGTATGTATTGGCGAACTTCACCACCACACTTACTGACTTGGACTCGATCACGGCTTGTGCGAGGAACACCGGCTTCATGTCGGAGACTAAGTGTTTCTGGTATGTGAGTACGACTTTCCGGTTTGCGTTATCATAGTACTCGGTGAAGTGAGGACCCATAAACGTGGGCACGCGCAAAGGAGTCTGAACTCCAGAGCTGGGGGAGCTAATGCCTTTGGTGGAGCGAGTGACCCTGGTGGAGGGGACAGATGACATTGCTTTCACAACACCTGTGTAATACTCGTCCAGGAACTTGATACACTCCCTCAATGCACGGAAGAGTCTCGCCACCCGATAGCTCGCATCATCGAGTGCCGAGCGCGCCCTTGCCAAGAGCGGAACAATGGAGATGTAACCTGTGAGGTTTTGCGTGATAAGCTGTTCAGCAAATACAGCGCCTTTCACCATAATGTGCGGGCCAGCCATCCCGATTAGAATTGCGGGGCAACAACACATGTCCCGAACCGGGCGAGCCTATAATCAGTGCTATTGGCGCTAACATGCAGGATAAAGTAAATGACAAACCTCGTCAGATGAATAAACAGCCACGTAGGCACACTCAGCCTGGGAGATGGGATCAGAGCCACCCTCACCAATCTCGTTTCTCACCTCGGTGATGCAAAGAATAGTTTTGAATTGATCGGGTGTCTGTGCCGAGAATACGACGCCGTCGGGGTTGAAATCACCACTCTCAAACGTGAGGCCTGTGATACCGAGAATGGACTGATGCACTCCTGCCTTCATGGCAGACAATTGTTCCATTCGTTTGGTTTCATTCTTGTATAACTTCACGGCCTGCCCGATGAACGTCAGTGCATGAGCGAGCTCGTCGTGCATGAGAACTGTATCTTCTTCCATGATCTGTAGGAACTTGGCAAAGACCGGATGATAGATGGTAATCGGCAGAGGAGTCAGACTGAGAGGTCGGTAGTTGTAAACAGCGTCCGCGCGACCGGCCCTTTGAGTTATGACCAGTTCTCCGATAGCGGCGCCAGCCGAAGGAGACTTTCGTGTCTGAGCGACTCTAGCAATGGTCTCACGATCTGGAGGTGCGTGTCAGGGAAGATGCAGCAATTCAAAAGGAGCTAGACCGACGGATTTGTGGGTTCGCCTCATGGACTTCTTGCAACGTTTGCAGCTTTGGGCATGCGGGTGGCACAACAGCTGAAGTGGATGCTGAGGTTGAAGGCAAGAATAGAAAGAGGTTGTACACGCACTTAGGACCGCAATCAAACTCTTCGAGTCAATCACGTGTCGCAAGCCTTTACGACTGTTCAAGGGCTCCGCAGCCTCATCAAGGTAAGCCTGATCAAAGTCCTTATATCGTTCTGTCAGTGCCTTCCGGGATCGCGGACGAGGGCCAAGTGATTCCAAGAGCTGTGGGGAAATCAGGGTATAGAAGAGATCCGAGAACGCAAGCACAAAATTTGTTGCACCTCATACATACAGACTGACATCTCGCCGCCTAGAGGAATTTTGAGCGGCCCTGCTCGCTGACGAACTGCATCGAGGACAGTTTCTTCCAAATCGGAAACATAGGCGAGCTTGGATTGCTCATATTCGTAGAAAGCTGTTGTTAGATATTGGTACTTCACGGTATAAACGGAATCCGTGGCACGGTCGAGGAGGACTTCAACTACAAATTCCAGACTTTCTGTAGACATGAGAGCCGCTGACACTGGGGTTGTGGGTGGCACCGGTCATCCGCGCTTCAAGGTGAACCAGTCACGTGATCGAATCCTGTGGCACGCCACTTCTTTGCACAGAGTCTGACTAGCAGGTTCATCTGACCATGGAATGCAGCTCTTGATAGTGCATTCTCACCCGCTCTTCTGGTTTCGTTGGCTCATTTTCAGCTCTGCAACTGACTCGGGACTTCCTTAGCCCTGCTATCTATCTGTGTCGCACTGCGATAAAGGTTCCTTTCCATTGCTGCTGACGCAAGCTCACGTGCGTCACTATAGAACACGAATCTTTGTCAAAACGCTTCAGTTTTCTCCAAGTCCATCTGATGTCTCCAGCAATCCACTGCTATGAGACCTACCCTTCGCTGCGGAGCTTACGGACTCCGAATGCATTATCCGATTCCCTCTTTTCAGCCCACGGGATTTCTCATTCTGCGACTATTCAAGTTTCACTCGTGATGATTCGGATCTCTCGAAATCTTGCACAAGGATGAAGACATCCGAGTATTAGATATTTCTTCCAGGGTGGACTTTGGTGAACTGTCATTCCAGATGGCGGAGCAAAGCCAACGGTGTTTTGGCCCAATCGTCTGGTCTTTGAGTTGAAGGATGCGACAGGTGGAAGTGTATATCCTGAAACTCAGGCCATAGTCGATTGCACCAGGATCTTTTCAGATGATCCGTGAGCTCATGTCCTCCATTGAGCCTCCAGCTTATCTAGACACGGCTTCCTCGCCTTTCCAATTATCCTGCGGTCCTCTTGAACATAGCAGGAACACAATTGTCTATGTCAATGGTGGTCAGCGCCGACAGAGTGTACGTCGAGGATATCTCCACAAATCTCCGTGGTGCCTTCGACTTCAAGGCCAGAGTCTTCGGCGTTCGCAGGCTGTAATGCACGCCTTTCAAGTGGTATTGGGCTTTCCTATGATATACTACAGGTTATCAATACAGCAGTGGATGGCTCGCATCTATTCCCAAGGTCTAGGGGGTTGGACCCTTCTGATCACGACCTGATAGAGTTGCGCTTCCCTCGTACGCTCAGTCCAGTCGAGCGTGCTGTCGAGACTCTCCACTGTATTCAGGGAGATGTGTCTGCCGGACATGATAGGCCGTCTATATGTCCGTGGCATCCTGGTGGATTTTGATAGTCCTTGGCAGACACGTTATAATCGTGCTGGAGCAAGTCAATGAGGACATGGCGTTTGCATGGAAGCAGTCCGGCAAGTCTCGTGCGTGCTGATGTCGCAGTCGAGCGTGCAGTTGAGATTCTCCGCTGCATTCGGGGCGATCTGTCTGCCGAACGTTATGGTTCGTCTAGATGTTTGTGGTGTCTAGGTGGATTTTGATTGGGCCGTCGAGGACGGCTCGGAAGTATCCCGCTACTCTTGTAGAAAGTCGTGTTCAATGATTGAACGCCATAAGTTAGGTGATGCGGAAATGCTCATGCATGGAAATTTAGTTTGCCAATTTTTCAAGCCGGACCTATCAGGAGGGAATTGGTGATAGTTACAGTATGCTCAACAGATATCCGCTACTGTTGCAGGGAATCATGATAAATGAGCAAAAGGGCGTGTTGAGACACATATGGACTCATGTGGATGGTTCCACCATATCACAACGCTCGCGAAGGATGCCTGTGAATGTCTCCGGTGTGATGGTTCGTCTTGTTCACATGAACCCAGACGGGCAGAGTACCTGACCATTGGCGCACAATTTAAGAGTAGCTACTGTTAAATGCATACACTGCCTGGTAACATCCCCATCAGAACCATCACGTCTTGAGTTTATGGGTTATGCTCTATTAACTACCATGGAAGTTCCTACGCTCGAGCCATATCCTGTGCAGTATAGTACAAATTGTATGTAACGCTACCTTGATGCCATTGTCTCCGACTTTGCCCGTCAAATCGCACCCGCCTGCCTCAAAGTCGCCACCACCGCACCCGCCACACTTTGGTCCGCCGCCTCGACAAGCGCGGCCTTTCTTGGCTCCTTCCACGCCGCCATCTCCTTGACAAAGAACTCTTGCGCGTTCGCCACGTACGCTACCGGATTGACTGCTGGGCCTTCCGACGCTGCGAGCCGCGAGTAGGCCGCTTGGTACCCCGCGCTCTGCTCTTCATAGTCTATCTGGGTGAACCCGATCTCAGCGTCGGCGTCGGAGGAGATCTGCGGGGAGGACTTGAGGTGCTGGGGTTCGGACAAGAGTTTGGCGAGGGTGGTGAACACGAGGGGCCTGGCGGAGACAACTGTCAGTCAAGGGCCTTGCTGCGCGAGACGCGACAAGACGCACCACGTCTCGATAATCCCTGGCTGCACCGCTTTTTCGCTGTGCGTGAGCATCCGCGTCAGCCCAACGGCGATCAACTTGCGATCCTGCGCCGGCATCTTGGGTACCTGAGGCAGGATGATGTTCTTCAGGACATTCGGCCACAACCTGCCCAGCCCTTGATTCAGCATCACGTCCAAGAAACGCCGGTGAGAAAATAACGAGCACCCACCCTTGCTGCACCTCCTCCACCGTCCCGATGATCAAATCCGGGTTCATATTGTCAATCTGCACGGCGAACCCAAACATGAAGAACCGCATAAACCGATAAATGTATTTCTCCGTCTTGTTCGTCTGCATACGCTTGAGCAGCTCGAGGATCAGCGGACGGTAATACTGCTTCATAGTCGATCTATCCCGCACCGCTCAGCGCAAAGAAAAGGCACCGCCAAGCGAACGCACCCAGGAATGTTCACCATCACCCCCTCGAGCAACTCGAACCCCCACCCATCATTGTTCCGGCTCGGGATCAGCCGCTGCTGCACCACCGCCATCACGCTCACATAGCTCCCGCTCTCCACCATATACGCCGTGTCCTTTGACAGGAAGGCCTTGAGCAGCTTTACGAGGCCGGGGACGTTGCCTTTTTGGCCCCACACCGGAGGCTGCACGAGGAACTGGAGGAGCCCACGGTAGGCGGTGGGCGCGCCGGAGGTGTGCAGCGCGAGCATCTGCGCTAGGATCTGGAAGACGTACGGGATGTATTCTGGGAATGTTGGGGTGAATACACGGAATGAAAACACAAACGAGCACACGTACGCTCGACATCCTGCTGCAAAATCACGGTGATTGGCCCAAAGAGCGTCTGCTCAAACACGTCGAGGGTGACCGGGTTGCCCGCGACGATGAACCTGCGTAGTCTCTTCAGCCCCCTCCCCTCGATCGCCGGCCGTAATGCTCACCTGATCAACGCGGATATGCTCTCGAATATGTACTGGTCAAAGCTCGGGTTGCTCGGGTTCTGCGAGACGACGCCGAGGATGTTGACGAGGCGCAAGAGCACCTGCTGGTACACGGGCGTCAAGGTCTGGCGGGCGGTCACGATCACCCTCATAGCACCTGCATACACACGTCACGTCGAAAGCAACGAAACGTGATGGTCCACTCACATCGCATCAAGTAGTCGTTTTCCGCGACCTTTTGCGCGCTCCCCCCGGCCTCGATCCTGGACAGCAGCAGATCGAGGAGGGCAGGCGCAAATTGGCGGATATCCGCCTGCGTGAACCTGCCAACAACGATCCGTGATCAGACGAAGCGGCGACAACGGAGGGGCGTACAGCAGCTGCGTCCCCCGCCGGACGAACAATATCCGCTCGATCGCGATCGCCGCGTACGTATAGCACACCGTATTCTCCGACTTTAAGTGTTCCTGCAAAAGCGGCAGGACGGCGAGGAGCTGTTCCTTTGAGAGCTGCCCCGACATTACTAGCGACGCCCAACAAAAAGACGCCCACACGCACCTGCGCACGGAACGTGTACAAAAACTTGATCGCGTCGACCTGCAGCACGGGGTGTATGCTGCCCGGCGGGGCCTGCAGGTCCTGGACGACATTATTCGAAAAAAACTCGACGACATCGACGAGCGCGTTCGTCGCCGTCACACCATGCTGCGCTCATCAGCCACCAAAACTCAACCCCAAAGACCCCAACGCACCTGCGTCGTCGTCCCCTTGGCCGCGACCGCGCCGACCAAGTACACCGCGCTGTCCTTTGCCTTCCACCCGTCGCCCTGCCTGTCCTTTTCGTACTCTGCGAGGCCGCGCTCGATCCACGCGCCGGCGACCTCGGTCATCTCCGCCTCCGCGCCGCTCGCGACGAGCGCGCGCACGACGTCGGCCGCGGCCTGGCGGCGCGTCGCGGCGTCGCCCGTGCCCGGGAGCGCGAGGTCCTGGCGCACAAACGTGAGCGGGTCGTCTTCGAACTGCTCGAGCTCGTAGTCTGTCTGCGGGGGTCAGCGCGGCGGCGGCGACGGGGCGGCGACGCACCTCGGAGGCCGATGTTGGGCACGACGACGCCCTGGACGAGGTTGGAGATGGTGTCGCGGGCGCTGAAGACGTGCTTGTACATGTTGGAGCGGATGGCGGTGGAGATGAATTGGAGAGACTGGGAGACGAACTGGGTGGGGGATGGTAAGTGGTGACGTGTCGGGTCAGAAGAAGTACGCACGACATCGTCCCTGGCGCCGTTCAGCGTGCCGCTGCCGAGGACGTTCCACACGATCTGGACAAACGCCTCGACGGACTTGGTCTCTGCGAGCATCTCTGGGTACTTGTGGAGGTAGAGCTCGACGAGCTCGATGGTGGTTGTTTTGAGCTGGTCGGGGAGCGAGGGCGTGGGGTCGTCTGGCTGGAGAAAACGTTGGGGTCGGAATTTAAAAAAGGAAAAGGCACTCACGTCTCCTCGAAGCTCGACGGGATCCCACAGCATGAACCTGCTGAACCACCCCTCTTCGGGCTTGAAAAACTCTGCGTGGGCGTCTTCGATGGCGGGGGGCAGGTCCTGGCTGGTGAGATCGTAAAAGATCTTGGTGGCCTCGACCATGGTGGCTGCGAGTGTTTCGGTGGGGGAGGCGAGGAGGAGGGTGGCAGAGGAGCGGAAAAAGGCGAGGAAGGGCTCGAGGAAACGGCCGAGGACATAGTTGATAGTGAGATAGAGCTCGTCTGTACGTGTTTTGGAGCGCCAGGGGAAGAAGATGCTGTGGGCTGTTTCGAGGATGGCGAGGTTGGCTGCGTGGTCCGAGCCGGAGAGGGAGGCGACGAGGGTCTAGAAATCGGAGGTGGGTGTAATGAAGGAACGGGTAAGTATATGCGCACCTCCATGAGATCGGACCATCGGTCTGGGAAATCAACTGCTGCAATGAGGGCGACTGTCTCTGCCAATTGTGCCCTCATCGCCTTGTCGCCCGGTCCAGAAAGAGAGATCATTGCGGGGACAATGTCGGCGCGGATGGCGGCCTGATCTGCGAGAGGGATGGGGTTGGTGTCCTACAATGGTTAACATCGGGTGCATCAGCTGATACTAGGGATTGTCGGACTCACTTCGTCCCATCTGTTCTTGACGACATTTTTGAGATAGACGGATGCTGCGAGACGCGCAGGGCGTTCTTGAGAGGGAGTGAGGACGAGAGTCAGGAGGTGGGGGAGAAAGCCAGGTTGCTGGCTGAGCGAATGGAGGTTTTGCTCTGCGGCTTTGCGAGAGGACGGGTCGAGTGAGGAGAGGAGCAAGGCTGCGAGGTCGGACATTCTGCGCAAGACAGCGGGCTAGTACAGAGAAGTGGGCTGCATATGCACGATTTGGAAAATCACGTGCAGGGTGGTCAGGCCACGTGGGACGCTGCCACGTGGAAGAGCCCCAGGTCGCGCCACCTTGTATCGGCTTGTATCGTGCTATATGCGCTACGTTGCTGACAGTCTTCCTCGGGGCTACCGTATGCCCTAGTATACCCTTGTACGAACGCAGTATCGATAACACGTCATACAGTCGTACCACAATAAAGCCGAGATGAATCGGATACCGGATCTGAAAACGCACGATTTGATCTGGGCAGGGTTAGGGTGCCTAAAAAGCTCGAGCTCATACTCGAAATGCTCGTCAATCCTCCGGTGAGCACACATGACCCGATATAAATGGATCTGACTTGATCTGCGCAGACGATCGCTGGAATGGACAAGTCCACAGAGTCCCTCGCTTACGGTCCTTCAGGTGCGTTCCCGTCCACTCACTCGCCTCCTCCTAACCTTCCACAGGCCTTCGCGGTGTCTTCCAGGCCGGCAACCTCTATGTCGTCCTCTGCGTCGCCATGGCCTCCATGGGCGGTCTCCTCTTCGGTGTGTCTCTCCCTTCACCTCCTCTCCTGTCCTCACCTCCTACAGGCTACGACCAAGGTATTCATCCATCCCAAACACTCTTACAATCTAAACACTCTCAAAGGTGTCATATCCGTCACTCTCGTCATGGACCAGTTCCTCGACCGCTTCCCCCGCGTCGACGAGTCCAAGAGCGGCAGTGCCTCCTTTTACAAAGGCTTGATGGTACCTAACCCTCTCCCGTCTCTATCCCTTTCTAATACAATGCTAGACCGCCATGATCGAGCTGGGCGCCATCATAGGCGCCGCTACCGCCGGCTACACCAGCGACAAGTTCAGCAGAAAATACGCCCTCATAATGTCCGTCCCCGTCCCTCCTCTCATGTTCGCATCTCACCACTCCGTAACTCAGTGGCGTCGGCTGGTTTGTCGTCGGCTCGGCCCTGCAGACAGGCGCTATAGGATACGGAATGCTCGTCGTAGGGCGCTTAATCGGCGGTAAGTCCCCCAGCACCCCTCGTTTCCTCACCTCACCTCGCACAGGCGTCGGCATCGGCACCCTCTCCATGGTCGCCCCCCTCTACATGTCCGAAATATCGCCCCCAAACATCCGCGGTGCCCTCCTCGTCCTCGAAGAATGGAACATCGTCTTTGGCATCGTCGTCGCCTACTGGCAAGTCCCCACCCCATCCTCTCCCAACCATACTCATCTCCCCCCAGGATCACCTACGGCACCCGCTACATCCACTCCGAATGGGCCTGGCGCTTCCCCTTCCTCCTCCAAATCCTCCCAGGTCAGTCGCAGCTCCACTCCCCTACCCACTCCCCTCACCCACCCCGCCCCAGGCCTCCTCCTCGCCCTCGGCGCCTCCACACTCCCCTTCTCCCCCCGCTGGCTCGCCCAAAAAGGCCGCACCCCCGCCGCCCTCGCCGCCCTCGCCCGCCTCCGCCGCCTCCCCCCCACGCACCCCCTCGTCCACGCAGAACTCCTCGCCATCCGCGCCGACATCGCCTTCCAGCGCGACACCCTCGCCGCGCGCCACCCCACCCTCGGCAGTGCCGCCACCGAGCTCGCGCTCTGGGGCGACCTCTTCGCCAGCGGCTGCTACAAGCGCACGCTCGTCGGCACCGGGCTCATGTAAGTCCGCCCTGGCACTCGAGCGAGGCGGATATGATATGATACGACCGCCCGGCAGGTTCTTCCAGCAGTTCGTCGGCATCAACGGGCTCATATACTACTCCTCCTCGCTCTTCGCGACCCTCGGGCTCGACTACAACATGCGGTGCGCACCTCCCTCCTCTCCTCCTCACCCCACTCACCCCACCCACAGCCTCACCATGGGCGGCATCATGAACATTTGCCAGCTCCTCGGCGTCACCCCCTCCTTCCTCCTCCTCGACCGCGTCGGCCGCCGCCCCCTCCTCCTCTGGGGCTCCGCCGGCATGGCGGTCTGCCACATCGTCGTCGCCGTCCTCGTCGGGCGCTACACCGGGCGCTGGGAGAGTAACCAGGACAAAGGTGCGCTTGTGCATTTTTGGGACAACGAGAGCGATCATGGCTGACGGGAGGCAGGGTGGGTCGGCGTCGCGTTCATACTCGTGTACATGGTCGTCTTCGGGCTGACGTGGGGTCCCGGTGCGTCTCTCCTCTCCCCTCCCTCCCTTTCACACCCACACTCACTTTTTATAGTACCGTGGGCGATGCCCGCGGAGATCTTCCCCTCCTCCCTCCGCGCGAAAGGCGTCGCCCTCAGCGTCGTCTCCAACTGGTTCAACAACTTCATCATCGGCCTCGTCACCCCGCCGCTCGTGCAGAACACGGGCAAAGGGGCGTTTATATTTTTTGCGGTGCGTCTCTGCTTCTTGTCCCTCCCCCCTCCCATACTGACCCCATGACCCCACCCAGGTCTTCTCCGCCCTCTCCTGGGCCTTCGTCTACTTCTTCGTCCCAGAGACGCGCAGGAAAACGCTGGAAGAAATGGACGCCGTGCGTACCCTCTCCCTCCTTCCTCTTCCTCTCTAAACACCCTCCCTCTTCCTCTCTAAACACTCATCCTTTGCAGGTCTTTGGCGACCGCACCGGCGCCGCGGAGAGCGCGCGCCGCGCTGCAATTACACAGCGCATCAAGGAAGACACGCGCGTGGACGAGGTGGGCTGGGGCGAGAAATGAGTGCTGTGACCCCCTGATCACGTGCGGTGCTGTGATGTCGAGCTTTCATTTACGATCACGATCTCGCGCTTGACTAACTTATCGGGACGCACATGCTACACGACAACACGACGTCTGCTATACATAGTGTATACATAGGTTAATACGTGGTTTCATTCGGAGGCCGGACGTGTACCGCCGAACAGCATACTTGAGCGCGTGTTTGTGAATATCAAGGATGGTAGCTACGACATCATGAACTCTCATCGGTCCCGTCTCCATTCCCCTTCCTCCTCCCCCTCTTCTCCGTCCTGGTTGCCCTCAGGCTGGATCTCCTGGGCCCCTTCCTCGTCGTCTTGGTCTTCCTCCTCGGGCTCTACATCGATATGTGCGGACTCATCGTCTTCTCCATGGGAAGCAGGAGGAACTTGGAGATTCGCGTCAGGGAAATTAGGTGGGTCGCCGTTAGGGTCGCCACCATCAGGGGAGCGTCCGTCGTGTGAGTGTTGTTCGTGAGACGAAGAGCCTATAGCACTGGCGGAAGACCGTGCTGCGTTCGAAGGACCAGCGCGGGTCGATTCCTTCGCATTGTTTCCTGTTAACCTCGTCATCATGGTAGAATATACTCACCACAGGCTCCGCAACCCTGCGCCTTTTGGATGCATGATCCGTCGCATTTATTGACGCGAAATATGGCCCTAGGATGTCGATAAATTGCTGTTGGATTTGTTGACGGCGAATTTTCTTGTGGTCGCGGTAAGTGCGTTCCGCAATCCATTTCCCTCCGATGCAGCGTGCTGGGCAGTCGCAGAATACCCTTCCTTCAGCGTTGCGACGCATGTGTAGGAACTTGAGCAGAGAGGGCAGCGAAGAGGCAGTAGAACAAGCAGATAATGTGCGTGAATTGATAGCACGCTGCTATCGTGCTTCTGTTTTCAGTAGTCGCAGCCATGGCAGAGTTGCGTTCACTGAATTGGGCACTGGGACATCCTAATTAAGCAATGTGGCTGTGTATTGTGCTGCAGGCGCCTAACCGCGTGCAAAGTAATCTCGCAAAGGAGGGTGCATCTGCTTGCTTGAATATTATATGGCTGTATGACTACAGCTCAACATGTCTGATCCTGCGCTCAAATATCGCACTCGTTCGGACTACGCCTTTTTCCAGACCTACCGCACACGCTGGTCAGCCCGTCCCTCCTCCTCCCTGCCCTTTCCTCACGCCAATCTACTAAGATCAGGTCCGACAATGACCAATACGCCCACCTCAACAATGCTATCTACTACCACCTCTTCGACTCCATAACCAACGCCTATCTCATCGCCCACTGCTCTCTTTCCCCCACCCAGTCTCGCCGTATTGGTCTCGTCGTCTCCTCCCATTGCTCTTACTTCCGGCCTTTATCCTATCCTACGGTACTCGAGTTAGGACTGAGGGTCAACAAGCTCGGAAGAAGCTCCGTGGAGTATGAGGTTGCTGTGTTTGAGGAGGGCGAAGAAGGACCGGCTGCTGTGGGCGGGTATACGCATGTCTTTGTGGACAGTGAGATTAGGAAGACAGCTGGGCTGGACGAGGAGACAAGGAAGGGGCTGATGAAACTGCTTCGTACACCTTCAGCTTCACCGTCTGTTCAATCAAAGTTATAGCACAGTGTGCTTGGGGTTGATGAGAGGTCTCTGATTTAATTAGTGCTCGCTCAGATATCCTATTAAAAATGAATGTGGTACGTAGCATCATCTTCAAGATACCACGCACGCATCCGTCACTATAGAACATCAATCCTTGTTGAAACACTTCAGTTCGCTCTGAGCCTGACGCCTCCCATAATCCAGAAATATGCGCAAGGTTCTATGAGGATGAAGAGGTGTGGGAGGCGACCAATCACTTTATTATTGAATACTTCTTCCCAGGTGGAATCTGGTAAATTCTAAGCCCAAACGGAGGAACAAAGCCAACGGCGCTTTGGTTGCACCTTATCTTTCAGATGAAGGATAAGTTTGGTGGAAACATATCTACGTACGGAAGAAATGGTTGCTGGATGCATTTGCCTTGCACCAAGCATCCTCGATTTGCGATTTATCTTGTACCGGTTCAATATCAATGACACAGTTATATTATATAGTTACAGTGCTGTTTGTTCAGTCAGCGCTCCAACTTTGAGTACTGGACATTGGGCCGCACCGCTCGCCACCTCTCGATCAACCTTGGCTGTCTGTATACATAGAATTCCATGTTATGCAACAGCACATTCATGACACCATCAGCAGCGGTCAATTCGTAATGGAGAGAAATCCAATTCATCAGACGGAAACAAGGCACGCGAGGAACAGTCCATCGTACAGCGGTATTAGGTGGGTTGCTTGTACTATCAAGTGAGATAGTAGGAGTGTGCGCCCTCGTAAAATGGGAAAGGACCCTTCATAGCCCTCTCGTCCCACTGCTGGCGGCAGCGTTCCATCTTCTTCTTCGCACCCTCGAGCTGGTCCTCTCTGACGGATCCATCGTTCAGGCACCCGATCGTGTCATGCAATTTATTCACATTGCGCTCGTACTGCGACTGCGCCTCGACTTCCTCGCAGTGCGCCGCGATCTCCGCCTGCGTAAAGTCAATTGGACACGGGCCATCCGCGATTTTACTCCAACACTCCTGCAGACTGACTAAGAGTCCGCGTAAATCCAGCGGGCCATCGGAGACGCAGCGCGTGATAAAGGGCACCAGGCACTCGAGCACTGTGGAATGCGGGAGAGCCCACACACCACCCCGCAAAGGGTCCATCGAGGGGATCCTGAGGGCGTAGCCTCTGTGCCGACACGCGTAGCGATGTTGAATATGTATGTACTCCTGCTCGCTCGGCGACATTTTGTCTAAATTGTTGGGCCAGGGCGGCATTGAGCCGTCGTCCGGTATTGGAATGACGCCCTCGGTGTACTGGATTGCAGGGGGAACGCCACACTGCATGCAGAAAGGGGAGACAGTCGCGCCTTGCCAGTCAATCACGTGGTGTACATATGCTAGACCGTCGGGCGGGACGATGAGGTTGTTGAGCGACAGATCGGGGTGATTCAGCACTGGAGCAGTCATAGCGGGATTGGAGGGGATTATGAGCGGTGCAATGAGGATGCAGGTGTCTAATAGGCGGCGCAGCAGTGGAATGTCAGAAGGCTTCAACTTGATGTGCGGAGACGAGAAGTCGACGACGGTGTCCATCGCACGCAGCTGGAACTCCGCCGCACTTTTGATCATAGTTTGCAAGTCTGGCCCTATCGAATCACATCAGAGCTGCACTGCTGGTGGTGCTAGGGAACGTACATGGTCCGCGGTCCGCATCCACATCGCCGTATCCCGGCCTCCCCCATTCTCGATTCGCGGTCGGTCCAATTCGATATTTAGCAGCCAGTTTCCGATTTACCTCAGCAGGATCACAGTCATCGTGTACATATAGAGGACGACTGCACTCGTCGCTATCCAGCGTATCTTCTGCGAAATACAGAGACCCGTGATGCGAGAATACCTGCCGGAGCAGCGCCCACTCCAGCTCGAAGATGCTCTGCAGAGCTGCACCGGCCATTTTCCCCTCGATGGCAGGCCACCGCCTATACAGCGCGATACCTGGGGCGTACTCGAGAATCATGTACGGCGTCTGTGCGGGGTTCTTGTACGACGAGTGCCATGCTAGGACCTTGGGAGGGAGAGGCACGTTTCGGGAGCGGTTCGTGATCCACCTCTCGCGGATGTAGCACATCGTGGCGACCTCGCTGGCTACGGCCCGCTGAACGTTGCCTATGACCGGCAAGGGAATACGGACGACTGCCTCGGCTCCGCTGTCAAAACGCAGTAAGAAAATTCTGTTGAAGGAACCTAGGGACAGACTGATGTGAACCAGAGACTGCGCATTGGCTAGTCACGCGGGCGTACCTTCTCCTATTCGTGTCCATGATATACAGCGTTCAGCACCCACGGCGTCGCACGCGATTTGTTCGAGAGCGTCCGGGTTGAATGGGGCGCATCGGACTTTGCGTTCTACAAAGGTAGAAGGGAATGTTACATATTTATACAATGATCATCACTAATACATACGCAGATCATCGTTACAGAGCCACCGGCTCGACGACCTGAATAGCGTCTCGTTGTCGGGGCGCGCCGAGGGTGTGAGGTGGAAACCGCGAAAACAGGCGCAGGGACAAAAATTTAGCTGGGACGAGAATCGAGCAAGGCTTCTACAAGGGATGCTTGCTGTTCTACAGTAGCAAGCACGCGTTGCCAACATGGCAACAGAACGGCCCTTCCTGTGTGTTGAAATCGAACAATCGCTGAACAAAACCGTAGATAAACGGACCTGGGTAATGCAACAAATATCTTTAGCGCCTAGGTTGAATTCTTGACGCGCGGCGACTGCTCACTGGCAAGGGTAACATCCAAAGTATTCATCAGGTACGATGCTTGTGAATGTGAATGAGCGGCGTGTTACCCTATAGTAGTTCACGAATTCTTGTGTAACAGGCACGGTTGTTGCGAGACCGCGCCCGGTAGCTAATATACCATAGCGAGACTGAAAGAGACTTGCAACAGAGTGGGTACGAATAGGCGTCGATTACTGAGGTTGGCAAGACATTAAGGACCTACTAACTTAGCTACAGCGACGCGATGAACTATTATAGTATGCACATTAATGGACGCGTTCGGCAAATGCCTCATGACGCGTCGCGCGAACGCGCAATGCTTTGCTCCTGTACTGTACCGCACTGTACTTCCTTTCCACCTCTACATTACAATGGAATGCTCGTTCGCCCTCACGGGCAAAGGTTACGTGTTAATTGCCGCAGACACGACGGCCGCTCGCTCCATCGTCAAGATGAAAATCGATGAGGACAAGATCAAGTCCCTCGGCCCGCACCTACTTATGGCCTACTCTGGCGAGCCAGGTGCGTCCCGTCTGATATTCGCAATGGTACAATTCACAGAAATATAATCACCAACACTCCCTATCTCACAGGCGACACAACTCAATTCGCCGAGTACATCGAGCGCAACATTCGGCTCTACCAGATCCGCAACCTCTACCCCCTCCGCCCTCCATCTGCAGCCTCCTGGATCCGTCGTGCCCTCGCTGACTCCCTCCGCTCCCGAAAGCCGTACTCAGTCAACCTCCTTCTGGGCGGCTACGACACCTCGAACCACACTCCGAGCCTCTACTGGATCGATTACCTGGGCACGCAGGCGGAGGTCCCGTTTGCGTGTCACGGGTACGGATCCTATTTCGCGCTCAGTTTACTCGACCGGTGTGTGTTTCTGTTAGGCTGAGAATGAGCTTCGCGAGTTTATGCATATCTGAAGGTACCACGACCCGGAGGCGAACCTCGAGGAGGGACTGGCAGTGCTGAGACGATGTATTGACGAGGTGTCCAAGCGGTTGGTTGTGAGTCCGGGAAAGTACAGGGTCAAAGTGGTGGACAAAGACGGGATCCGCGAGATCGAGTTCTGAGATATTGACTTCGTGAGGTCGACAAGGGCGGCAGAGAGCGGAGAAGCTGTTTTGTACGTTGTCATTATTGCATTCTCAAAACTATGATTCCTGGCTGCGCATACGTCTTCACTTTCTTTCGATATTTGAGAATGCGTGGGGTGCGACAGATTTTACAAAAGACGGCATACAATATGATACATGATACAGGTATCGCTACAACGAGATATAACACGACGAACGGCGGGCGCGACTATGCTACATTCGAGACAAACACGCGAACATGCAAATACAACGGAATGACAAACGAAGAAAAAGGAAAGGAAAGCTTTGACGTGATAGAATTATCGAGTAAATTCGAGAGGTAGCGCAATCTTGCTTTGCCAGCGCATTCAGCAGTCAAGTGAAGGTCGCATCTGCATACACCCATCGTCAGAGCTCCCGATGTGGCCAAAGCCCAGGCCCCGCAGTCCACCAGCTGCAGCGTCGACGTTGCGCAGAGGAGCAGTCATAGTCACGGTCTTGACGCAGGTCTGCAGAGAACCAGCCATAGTCCCCACACCACTGTTGATGGATCTGTTCTTCATGGGCGTAGTTAGAATCGCCGAGTTTCTCAGAGGAGATGGCTGCCTAGGCACATTCGAGAGACCAGCGCCCGCACCGATACCAGCAAGATTGGGGCCATTCGCAGAGCCAGCATCTGAACCACTGCGCAAGTCAGGAGCCAAGAAACCATGCTCCGTCCCACCCAAAGTAGGAGACGGCTCGGCGTTCAGAGTCTGCGCGATTGACGCGAAGGGCCTCCGCGTTGGCGTTCTTGAGACGATGGAACTTGAGGTGCGCGAGACGGTAGAAGGAACAGAGCTAAGAGTAGTACGGGAGACAGAAACCGCCTTTGGCGGTCCGCGCTTCCTTACCGCTGACTTCGAGACACTTCCCGAGCTCGCGCTCGTCTTCCCAAACTCGTTGTGAGGGCCCTGGTTCTCCTTATCTTCGTCTTGCGTGCTGACCTCAGAGACCGTCGCAGCAAGACTATTGGCACGCGACACCAGCGCAGCTCTGGTAGTGACATCGACAGAAGATACCGATCCAGCCCCGACACCCGCGATCGCAGACAAAGTACTATTCCGCGCGGACCTCAAGCTCGGCGACGACCGGTGCTTAATATTCGTCCGGAGAGTGGGCTTGTGATAACTCGTGCGCTTTCCTTCGCCTACGACTGAGGCTCTGTTGCGCGGGGAAGGAACGGGGCGGATGGTCAGCCCGATCGAGGACGCGGTGGGGTGTGAGGAGGTGGGTACGTCGAGGTACATGGCCGAGGTGGAGTTTGAAATGGAGACGAGGGAGGACATGCGGGAGATGGTGTAACCTGTTTCGAGGGAGGGCATCCTGGATATGGCGCGGCCAGTCTCCGAGAAATTACCAAGTAGGGAAGCCTGGCGGTGCAGGGACTGAGAGGAGCTGCTGGTGTACAGAGTCGGACTCGAGTGCATGGACGGAGAGAGAGACCCAGTCTGCGAAAGGGTAGACATAGAATGCTGCACGACTATCCGTTTCTGTTTGACATGCGCCGTTGCGGGAATCTGGGGTGTCGCCTGAGAACCAGAACCGCTGCCGCAGAGTTCAGTGAAGCTCGGACTTTGGATAAACGATGAGTGCCCGGTCGACGAGTAGATACTGGCCCTTGGCGAGAGCATAGGATTTGAGAACCTAGAGCTGCAATCTGGCTGGTTCTCCTCCCGCCTGGCGTTATCCATTCTCGACCTTATATGAGCCTCCCACTCTGGGGATCCAAGACAGCCTATCAAGTACGCGTTCCTGGCGACCTTCTCTTCCACCTTCTCCCCTAGAGTGAGCGAGTTGAAATTAGGAAGGTTGAAAGAGGCGGAGGTGGTGGCGGGTAACGCGTGGATAGAGTGCAGTCGACGGTACTTGCAGTAGCCGAGCTTGACGAGGATGAGAAGGAGGAAGACAACCAGGACTGAGAGGAGGGACAGGGAGGTAGAGGTGGTGTTGGAGGCGCTAGAGTGCGTGAGCGGAGCGGCCATCACGGCCATAGCAGACGCAAGAGGAGAAGAGGAGGGACAAGTGAGAGAAAAAGGGACGCGACGTGACTGAATGCACGTGACGAGCGCCGCGAGATATCTGCCACAATAGAGTTCCGTTATTAGAGCGTATTTGCAGTGCCCAAACGGTCAATTTTATTCAGAAATTTGGAACTTCCAATTCACAAAAACGTGGCAAGACGGAATGCCGTAACCGAGGGTCAATTGTTGCGAAGACTTGCCCATAGCACTCGCGTTTTCCACTCTTTCGACTTCATTTTTTTTTCAGGGATGAAATGTCGATACATACGACTCTGATGCATCCAAGAATGGTCTTGATATGCTGAGCTTTGGAGGAAACCGAGCATCAGTGAAACATCAGTTGTGCCATTTTTAGCCATCACTCGCGGTTGATCCCAAAAATTGGAACTCTCTTTCACAAAACTTTTGGGCGCTGCAAATACGCTCTATTAACCGATAATTTTTAACCGCTGGTTAATAACCGGTTAATTAACCTGGTTAATTAACCGGTTATTAACAGGATGTCGCTGAGGACCTTGTTAATTAATTTGATATATAGGAAACATAGGATATCTGCATGAGACCTGGTAGCCCATGTGTGCTGAGGAGGGGGATCTGACAATGAAGATTCAGAACTTCCTCAGCCACCACCACTTAAGCTTTGGGAAAAGGCTCATATTGGACCTCTGCTTCAATATGATTCTGAAGCCCCTTACCCTGCTCGACCCTTTGTCCAACACATTGCAAATCCAAGCGAGGCTGCAAGCTGTCCCGTAGATCATCAATCATCTCTGGTTGCAGCTTGCAGCTCTCACAGAAACTTATTGGAACACTTTGTGTGTTGCGATGTATTTACATAATATATATATTTGGTTAATGACACGTCAATAACCCAGTTAATAACTTCTCCCTCGGATGACTTTAACATTGTTAACTGGTTAAGAACTCACCGGGGAGTTATTCAGGGAACTCTATGTCACAACACTGTTTCTACACCTCATCAGCATGTCTGGACAGAGGGGTGGGATAGAACTAGTCCCACTTGAGCTACTATCTGAAATCTTCATCCTCTGCCTTGGAATGGACAGTTTTCTTTGCCCCCATTGAGAGAGAAAAAGGTAGTGCTCTCAAATGCACTATCCAACTCTCCAGATTGTCGATCAGTTCTCATCCATTGTGAAAAACCCAGCAAATTTGCATGCAGCAGCACAGCTGTGGTGTGTTCACAGCACAATCTTTCCAGGTCTTGCAGACTCAGATGAGTAGGAGAGGTGCATTGTGATGATCTTGCTACTGTATTCTTGATCCGAGGATGGAGACATCACTCGAGATGAGTACACACAAAGGCTCCAACACTCATTTTCCAAATGTACCATCCTCTATCTCAATGTGAGTCCTCACTGGTTATCCTCAATGCTTTTGGGTGCCCACTGCCCTCAGGTTGAGGAACTCTTTGTCACCTGCTATACTTCCAGTGTGCCTCCTCTTGCGGAGCCTTTCCATGCCCCTTCCCTCAAATGACTCCTCCTATGGGTGACTGCTATACAGTTTCAAGCAATCTGCTGGATCCAGTACCATCACAGTTGATGCAGCTTGATTGGTTTGTCAAGGATGGTCTGGGTACATATCCTGAACTATTGTGACAGTGCCAATATTCTCTGACACAGTTGACCATCACATACTGGCACAATGTAGAGGCTGAGGACATCTCTCTAACTGAACTGCAATACCTGCAGATGAGAGTGAGGGGATTGAGCAAAGTCATGCTTAGCTCATTTGTGCATAAGCTATGTCTCCTGGCCTTGCATCATCTAGTGATAGGTGGGGATAGCTGGGATGATACAACAATGATAGATGTGCAATCCGTCATGATTTTGCTGTCTATCTCGGGGTGTTACTTGACCAACCTCAAGGTCACTTTTGGTTCTGACGGTTTGCAACCTTTATGAGTGGATGTACTGGAGTTCCGGGCACTCATCCAAGCATTACCTGCACTGGAAGTGCTGGACTTGCAAAGCCACTATGATAAAATTTGTGCCACCCAGTCCAGCCTAAGAGAAGTATTTTGCAGCTTGACATGCAATGCTCTCGAGGGCAGTTCTGCAAGCATTCTTCCATGCCTCTCAGAGATGGTTATTGTGCACAATGCTTCAATTTTGATAGGGTACAGGGAATAATTCATGTATTATTTACATTGTTATTAACACATGTTAATAATGAGGGCCGGATGGGCTGGTACATAGAGCTGTTATTAATTGTTAAAAATTCCTGTACATATGGGAGTCCTGCCCTTCCCTCTGGAGGTCAATGTCATGAGTCTCAGGCAATGTCTGTCTACGAGGTCTCTGCCGAGTGGTCCATGGACTACCATGTGAAGGAAGCAGTGAATTCTCCTCAGAAGAAGGCTCAGCTAGCCAGATTCTGGTTTGATCTGAACTCAGTATACCTGAGATACTTGCTCTCATTAGAGCCTGCCAGTATGTCTACAGTCACTGATAAGCAGCAGGCACTGAGGGTGCCCTCAGCGGTGAAACCAGGTGCTGTAGATTGGGATTGGTGATGTAAACATATTTATAACAAGCTTTTCATTTTTCACATTGTTATTAACTATTTTACACATGTTAGTAACACCTTTGTTAAGAACTGTTAATAACATGTGTTAATAATGCCCTCGAGGTGCTGATGGTAATAACAATGTGAAAAACTCAGGATGAATTATTCACTGTACCCTAGATTTTGAGCTGCCATCCATGAAGATCATCAAGGCCATGCTCCACTCTCACACTCATATTCAAATCCAGACATCTGAAGACAGAATTCTCCTCACATATGTCAATATTCAAATATCGTGGTCACATGGTTTTCACCAGCCCGTGTTCATCTGGCATAAGTTTACCTCAGGAAGCATTGTCTGAGACGTTGCAAAGAAAATGGAGAATGATTCTACAGTGGATATTACACAGGTGACTCTTTAAACTTTGTCTAATATGTTCAATTGTATGCTACTGTGGCCTCTCCCTGGCTTGAAGGTGGAGTTAATGTACTCCGGCAGTATGAATTTGAAGTCGTGACAAGTACACGTATGTAGACTAGCTAGAAATTTCTCATCAGTGAATCTGAGCAGGCAAGCAACAGGCTTCACAGGGACATTTACTGTTGGAAATTGCTCAGGAATATAAATTAGGTATTAGGTTAACCCATTTGAATTTCATGAATATTGTAGTATATTCTAGCATTTTGTACAAGTAGTATATAAAGCCTTAGGGACAGCACCCTCCTCATGGGCTTGTAATCCTATGGCTTAACCACCCTTGTACCAGTCTTCTATTAAAAATCTACACAATCCCATAAGACTAGTACAGAGACCTGGCTCTACGCTTATCCTGCTTACATAATATTATCAATTCCTTACTTGTGAATGTACTGAAGCTCATGGGAAGCAATTATCATGATCAGAAATTCAGTATCTCAATGGTACTCCACTGAGCCAGATGTTGGGATGTGGTCTCTGGAGTGGAATCGAGACCAGCAACACAGAATGCATCATGGAGAGCAAAAGTGGAAGAAGGTCTCATGGCCATTGGACTGACAATTGATCCCAGTCAGTACCAGTATATTCAAGATGCACCCAATGGACCTGAGGTGTGGAAGACACTATCCCAAATCTATGAGAGAACAGCCATGCAAATCACATTGCCCTAAAAAGGCAATTTTATGGATATGTCTATGACCCAGACAAACTGATCCAGGAATAAATCAATGGTATAACCACCCTTGCCTTGTGACTTAAGGCAATAGGAGTTAGACTCAAAGACATTGATATTATGGATGCCATTTTATTCAATCTGCATGACTCATGGTCAAATATTGCTGCTACACTGTGTGCAACGACCGATGAGCTGAACATCATCTCAGACATCACTGGTGCCCTCCTGGATGAAGAAGGCAAATGCAGTGGGACCCCAGAAACCTTGCCAGACATGGCTCTAGCTGCTTGTGGCCCACATACTCAAGCAAGTCTGAGGTGCTACAAGTGCAATGAGCATGGGCACATAGTGAGAAACTGCCCAAAGGGGAAGGAGGAGAAGGTCAATTTGGCATTGACCAGTGATGAAGAATTTCCATTTTAGGATTGAAGAAGAAAACCTCGATTTGGAGTAAGACAGTGTGGGAATCATGTGATGATCTCAGGTGGCAAGTGTTAGTCACTCTGATGCCACCAGTGCAGTAAGCATGTGTCACTCCAGCTGCAAGCACAACATCTCTGGCCCCAGGAATTTAGCTTATGAGGGAACTCAGTGGTTCTGGAATTTTCCAATTTTGTGGTATTATTTTCTGAAGATATTCTGAGCAATGGGGGAGCGTTGGAAATTGCTCAGGAATATAAATTAGGTATTAGGTTAACCCATTTGAATTTCATGAATATTGTAGTATATTCTATCATTCTGTACAAGTAGTATATAAAGCCTTAGGGACAGCACCCTCCTCATGGGCTTGTAATCCTATGGCTTAACCACCCTTGTACCAGTCTTCTATTAAAAATCTACATTTACCACAACCAGAAGACTCGTACACCTCATGTACAATTCTACACATGATAAATCGGGAATCGAGCCACTAATCACACTAGTAAGATGGGCAACAGGTCACTAAGTACATGTGATCATAGCGTGCTCAGTATATACGATGCAAAACAGGCATAGTCTTGAATGCTGGGAGCACCAGATCGACCATGCTCATAACATATCAGATGAAGAAGAGAGAGCGAATAACATTCAATCCACCTCGACCGTAATATTACATTCACAAGGGAAGATGCATCTTCCACTCATATGCCTAATTAATGATCTGTTAATGCCACATGCTACCGTATGCCAGGCGAGGACTTGCTGGTGCTACTACCGCAAATTCCGTAAACGCTCAAACACATACCCCTTGGAATATTCTCCGCGGCGCTGTCAAATGACAGGATCTGTCACCAGCAACGGAGGCAGATTTGAAACCGCAAACGTGCACGTGGCAGTCCCATACCCGAAGCCCGAGCCTTGCGGCTCCGGTGCGGCCTGCGACTCTTCATTTCACTCTTGCCATCATCTTCGTCTGGGAAGAGCCTGCGTTGTGCGCAGTAACTAGTATTCTGGGCACCAGGGAAGGTATTACGGAAGTCGAGATAAGATGACGCTGACCGTACTCGCGTCCTTCTCCTTCCTTGCGCTGGTCGTCACCGCCCGTCCCATACTCGAAATCGATTCTCCTCATGACTCTCTTACGTACGTCCAGTCCTCATTTCTGTCTCCTCCTCTTCATTTTCTGTGTTGAGTGTTTCGATCGTACTGATATCCGGCGAGTAGAGCCTCGAAGCCCGCTCAAGACGCTGTGCAAGCTTTCTTCCAATCTCGTACCGGTCTCTCTCCTCCTCCCACCTCAGATATCAAGATCCACCTCACCACCCCCGCCGAGCAGCACCGCGTTCTCGAGCAGATAGGTCTCGACGCCGTCAAGGTCCTCGCGCCCGTCCAGGATGAGGAAGAACGGAAACTATACGAAGCTATCGGAGGAAAGCTAGACGACTTAGATGGCGGAGTTGGCGAAGTCGCCGAGAGGGGTTCTGAGCTTGGTGGTGGTGATGATAGTTTGGTTGTGGAGAAGGTGCAACAGGCGAGCGAGAGTGAAGGTAATAATGAGGTCCTGAAGAGCGAGGAGAAGAATGATGTGCCGTATTGGACGAACGCGCCCTTATCCGAGCCTCCTGAGCTTCTCGTCGTTACCGTGTGCGTGGTCGTATCCGTCGCTACTCTAATGGCTGTGTGTGTCGCGCTTCTCTTCATCAAGCCTATCCGCAGCCTTGTCTCTGGGAAAGAGGGTGGCATCCGGCTCGAGGGGGACGATACTGAGAAGGGATTTAATGAATTTGGCGAGGGAGAGGGAGATGCAAAGGTGTTGGATGAGAAGGTGGTGCTGGATCTGAGTGAGAAGGCGGCTCTGCAGGAACGAGCGGTGGTCGGGCAGCCGGCGGAGGTGGATGAGAAGAGTGATTTGATTAACTTCGAAGAATCTGCTGTGCCCGAGACCCAACCTCCTACTTATTCCCGGCCCAGCTCCCGCGCCACTACCCCCGTACTTCCCCCGATCTTCTCTGAATCTGAGCAACATCCCGACCCCGACCTCCTTCCCCTCCCTTCCGTCTCCGTTGCACCATCGCCCTCCTCCACTCCTTCACCCCTCCCTCCCATCCTCAACCTACCGTCGAATCCCTCCTCCCCGCTGCCCTCCACCAATGCGCTCCCTTCAATTCAAACGCCGCCCCGCTCCCCCGCCCGCAAACCCCTCCAAATGCGCGAGATCCCACAGACCCCCGGCCAACCGACGTGGGCGACGCTCGCCTCCGCGACCGTCTCCACCTCCGACCTCTCCATCCCCGGCGGACTTCCGCTGGCGATGTTCGAGCCCGCCGTCCCGAGTGCGGTGGGCGGGGTGCAGGATGGGCAGCTGAGGAGGATGGCGATGCCGATGGCGGACCCCGCATGGATGGTGCGGTTGCTGGTGCATGCACTGTGGGGGTGGATGGCGGTGTTTGTGGGCGGGACGCGGTAGCGGTCCCGGCGCACTGGTTTCGCCACCTCTCAAATTCTGTCTACGTAAGGCAGTTTATTTTGCTTACGGATTAATGATGGTTCGGAAGGGAGAAGATAATGGGTGGTTCATTTATGCATCTCCGCGCTTGTCACATTTCTTCGTGTTCTTGGTTTCGGATTTTTGGATTTCGCTGCACATACCATGCTACCCCTTTCATATGCGATACCGCTCATCACTATCATCTATCATCATCAAAGACATTGTCATAAAGTCTCGTCGTTCATTCATTTTCTTCTTTATTCGTTCACGAGATATGAAGCGTTGTGTGCGTTGCGTGTTGTGTTGGAGTGGGTGTAAAGGCAGAGATAGAAAAGTAGATCCGATGTCGGCTCTTTCGTTGAGTTGATTCTGCTGTTACAGGGACGAACTACCCGGTCGACTGCCCCAAATCTTCGGTAATGTAGAAACGAGTTTAATGTGGAATGCCAGCCACTCATCTCGGTTTCAATTTCGCTAGCAAACACGCTCAACGCGACTTGAATCTTCAACAATCTGGCTACTCAGACCGCCGTGCACCATCCAGTTCCGACGCGATACGATATATCCTGCACCTCATTTTGGGCGAACGTCTGCCATACAGCTTCATGGTGGCGTATTCAATGATGCCCTCGAACGCTTCAACTCATGTCAGAACAACGAACACCACTGGAAGGTGGAAGACATGCTATCCGCCACGCCGTAATGGATCCTCTGTCCTTGCGACTGCTCTCTGCCTCACGCTTTGGTGATTCGGCCCAGACATGGCGAGATTTTTTGGGTGATGATATTCATGCTGACCGATAGTAACATCCGGAGATTATAAGTTAGCCTTACCCATATACCACGTAGAGCCGGATCGTAGTGACTAAATATCTGCATATTTCAGTGAATCGCCACAGCCGGATCGAATGATACACGTGTATGGCAGGGTTAGGGTCGAAGAGAGAACGCAGGGCCGACGCACGCGGACCGGGAGCCACACCGTCGAATGCCTGCCCGCCCACCACGCTCGCCCGCCAAGCAAGCCTTTGCCCCGCCCACCGACCCCGCCACCTACCGCGACCTCCTGCTCTTCGAAGAGCGTCTCAAGACCAACGCTCTCATCCTCAACCGTCGCAAGTCCAGGTATCAGTGTGCGTTCTGTAACCTCTGTCTCTGTACCCATCGTTCAACGGAAGACCTTGACTAGTCTTTCTAGTCCAGTTGCTAGCAATCATTGCGTTTCTCTTGTGCGAGGTCCTCCTGCAGACGGATTACTTGTCAGTGCCGTACCGTTATGTCCTGCGCGCGGCGCTCCCGGAGGTGTACGCACCGGATGTGCGCATACACCCGGCCTTTGCGTCTGGACTGCTATTTGTAGCTTCTACAACACTCGCCCTGTTCTTTGCGAGCGGGACGTACTCGGAGAAGATCGGCTATGCGAACCGGTGAGTACCCAGTCCGTTGCCCCTGCATCTCCGTATCTACGAGTGCATACATGTACAGCTATGTGCCGCACGCCAACAAGGCGCTGCGCTCGTTCAACATGTACCTCAACGTCCGCCAACCGCCTCTTCGCTCCAAATTACCCCTGTACACTCTCCTCTCGCGTTTCCTCTCCCGCTCTTCGTCCTCATCCGCTCCTGCCCCGTCCACTCCTCCCTCTCCACCAACACGTACCGCCCGCTCGCACTCCCCCTCCCCCTCCACCACCAGACGCTCCCCGTCCATGAATCCCACGATACCAAGCATCCCGCCCTCCACCAACCCGCGCGGCGAGCTCATCTTCTCCTCGCGCGTGGACAAGCACTTCCGGGAGGGATACGAGCGGTATCGCAACAGCTTTGAGAAGAAGAGGGGCGAGAGGGAGAGGGCGGCGTGGGAGCGGACGTGGGGCGGGTGGGTGTGGAGTAAATTGAGCAGGAAGGGCGCGGGAGGGGAGAGGGAGCGAGTGTTGTCGGAGGCAGCGGTGGGTGGTGGGAAAACGAGCAGAGAAGGAACGCCGGATACAGACGCAATGGGCAGAGGAAATAGGAGGGGAAGGAAGGTTGGTTAGACGGTGCGCATATAATACCACTTTTCGGGGTTTCGCGTTGCTGACCCAATGTACAGGGCGTTGTGTAATAAACGGTATTACGCCAGTAATAATCTGTATTAATCTTGCTCTCCGCGATATAAAGTGCCATTCAACTGCCGCCTTTCGTCTATGGATGCGCGGGGCGGAAAACCTCGGCGTAACGCTTGGAGCCCTACTTTCCACTACTTAGCCTCAACGCCCATGTACCTTTCCCGCGATGAAAAGGTCGAACCTTCCCGTCGTAGGGTGATGTTGAGATTGGTGACCACACCGCAATGATCCATAAGTATGGCAAGCAATCGTTCCGTCGTGTTTCCATTCTGCTGTCCCCGGAACGCTTACCCTGCGCGGGCCTTCCGGTGTCGTTCTCGCTAATTTGCGCGAGAAGAAGTGAGTGCGACGTGTCAGTCAATGCGCAGACTACTCGGTCTCAAGGCGGGTGTGCTGAGTGGTCGAAACCAGGCGCCTCTTGGTCATGTTGACCGGCTCCGTTCGCGCAGAGAGGAGGGATGAGTTCACGCACGTCGCACGATGCTACCTTCGAGTCTGGCGCTCGTGCATCCGGACTGACTCGCAGATCAATGAATGCAGTGCTCAACTCGGAGCAGCTCGTCAGTCCCGGGGTCGACCACATCACCCCAGCATCGTGGACATTCGGCCTACAGGTTGTTGACCACTGGAACGACGACAGCTTCAAATGGTGTCTGAGCCTAACGCCGAGGAACGCGCGCTCTAGGTATTAGCTGGAGACGATCATCGACGCGCGAGAAAAGCCGACAGGAGCTGATCCGAGATCATGATCGAAGCCGCGAGCATGAGTGGCAGGCGAGCACGCTTGCGGTTTCAAATCTGCCTCCGTCGCTGGTGACAGGTCCTGTCATTTGAGGTTTTATAGAGCGCCGCGGAGAATATTGCAAGGGGTATGTGTTTGAACGTTTACTGATTCTGCGGGGAAGGCGCATCTTCCCTTGTGAATGTCGTCGAGGTGGATTGAATATTTATTCGCTTTCTCTTGTTCATCGGATATGTTGTGAGCGTGGTTGTGAGCATGGTCGATCTGGTACTCCCGGCATTCAAGCTCAAGACCATATCCGTTTTGCATCGTATGTACTGAACACTCTCCGTATATACGCTATGATCGTAACTCGCATGCTATGTACTTGGTGACTTGTCGCCCATCTTAGTGCCTCATGTGATTAACGTCTCGATTCTCGTTTTATCCTACGTGTACTTGTCGTGACTTCGAATTCATACAACCCGAGTACAATAACTCCACCTTCAAGCCTTCAAGCCAGGGAGAGGCCACAATCGAAAAAGTTCAAAGAGTCATCCGTGTAGTTTCCATCATAGAACCATTCTCCGTCTTCTTCGCAACCTCTCGGACAATGCTGCCCGAGTTAAGCTTATGCCAGATGAGCGCGGGCTGGTGAAAACCGTGCGACCATGATATTCGAATATTGACATATGTGAGGAGAATTCTGTCTTGGGAAGTCTGCGATTGGATACGAGTGCGCGAGCGAAGCATGGCCTCGACGACATTCGTGGGCAGCAGCTCGGTATCCTCGCATTCGCACACAATAATGATCTCCGAGAGACTCGGCAGAATGCCTCCCTCCAGAGCGTCACGTGTCAAACTGTAAAATACCTCTCTTAGGCCGCGGGTGGCACAAATGTCGCTGGAGCGGCCTTCCAAATCCAGTGCTTCCAGTGTGGGTAACGCTTGCATGAGTTCCCGGAACTCCGATACATCCTCACATAAAGGTTGCAAACGGAAAGCGACCTTGAGGTGCGTCAAGCAACACCCCGAGAGAGACAGCAAAATCATGATGGATCGTGCATCTACCGTTGTTATATCATCCCAGTTCAGCCCGCCTATCACTAGCTGACGCAGGGCCGGGGTATATAGATTGCGCATGAGCAAGCCAAGGTTGACTGCGCGAAATCCCATCGTGTTCACCTGCAGGTATTGCAGTTCGGGTAGAGAGATCTTCTCGTCCTCGAAATTGCGCCGGTATTCGATGGTCAATCGTGTCAGGGAATATTGGCACTGTCGTAATAGCTCAGGATATGTCCCCGGACCATTCGATACACACCAATCAAGCTGCGTCAATTGTGATGGTACGGGATCCAGCAGATTCCTTGAAGCCATATAGCACTGACCCACTAAGAGAAGCCGTTTGAGAGAAGGGGCGTGGAAAGGCGCCTGAAGAGGAGGCGTGTCGGAAATATGGCAGGCGACTAAGAGTTCCTCAAGCTGAGGACAACGAGCACCCGAAAGCAAGAATAACCAGTCAGGGCTAGCACGGAGATGGAGGACGGTACATCTGGAAAATGAGCGTTGAAGCCTTTGTGCGTACTCATCTAAGGCGATATCCCCATCCTCGGATAGAGGATAATGTAGAAAGATCGAGAGAGAAAAAGGTCGCGCTCTCGAACGCGCTATCCAACTCTCCAGATTGCTGATCAGTTCCCGTCCATGACAAACCCAGCACAGGTGCTCCATTGCCATGCAGCACCACAGCTGCGGTGTGTTCACAGCACAGTCTCTCCAGGTCTTGCAGACTCGAATGAGTAGCAGAGGTGCCTCGCGAGGATTAGGGCGAAGAAAACGGTCCGTTTCGACTCGGAGGCAGTGGATGAAGATTTTAGAGAGCAACTCGATTGGGATTGATTCTATGCCGAGCCTCTCTTCAGACATGCTGACGAGGTGCAAAATCTACAACTTGAAGGGCGGTATTGTTGGTGGCGGTGGGGCGGGGGGGCGAGCGGTGAACGATATTGTAAGCCTGAGGCAAGGGGCCGACAGAAAGAAAGTTCTATACACGACGTCAGAAAGTCCGACTAAGGCCCAGGAGGGAACCCCCTCCCCTACGTAATCTTCACACGACTCATATCGGGTAAATAAATTACCAAATCCGTCTTATTCTGTCATTTCAACATACCTCAAGTTGGAGTAAATAAGTATCATGGGTCTCTATTAAAGTAACATAAATCAGATAATATTATGACATGAATGAAGACTAAGTTTTCTAGCCAACCTTCATTAATGGGAAGCTACGCGACGACGCCAAACAAGGTCAAATAGCACAGTGGCACGTCTTCCTCGACCTTCCTGCCAGTGAAAGAAATGCTGGTAGTCCACTATAGCTATTTTACACCATTTTGGGATCGTGCGGGCTTGGAATAATCTATCTGTGGTCACTAGCAGTCCAAATAAGGAGGTCTTCAGAAAGTCCGGATAAGGACCTCGAAGGGACCCCCCCTTCCCCCTCCCCGTGTGCCGGCAACTCCCGGTGTCGGTCCCTTGGCCTGAGGCGCTCGTGACATTCAGTCACGTCACGTCCGCTGTCACACGGTGCTCCTCCCTTGTCCTTCCCCTTCTCCTCTTGTGCCTACCATGGCCGCGATGGCCGATCTCCACATCTACTCAGTACCTCCAGCATCTCATGACACCGCTTGAGAAGTAGTGACGAGATTTGTGCTAGTTCTTTTCGTTGAAGACACAGCACTGGTGTACGACGGTAACCGTTATTGATAGTTGGTCTGTCTTACTTTCGAAGAATGACATAACATTGACAGGCTCAGGAAGGGAGCAAATTAAATACACGCGGCGACAATGAAACTAAAACTTGCGGGAAAACATATATCAATAGCTGAACGAGAGCGAAACTGTATCGACTGTTTCATATGAAGCACATCTCCGAGAAACATCTAGTGTGATCCAGGCCAAGTGCTTTCTCCTATTTACAAGAGGAATATTGCTAAAAACCTAACACTACTCGAATATACTGAGCGGGAGATTGGCCTAGGGCTAGCGGGTGACCCAGGACTTCTCCCCACGGATTGCCAGCTCTTCCTCTATCTTCCAGGGTGTTGCAATTGGTAGTTCATTGGGGAGTACACTGGAGTTTACAGGGTATCAACGCTGGATGTCAGATATATCTGGATACCTTGGATTCATTACGGCCTTTGACTGCATGTTGTCAATAGCACAGAACTCACACACCGTGCCGCACTCGAAATCTCGAGCCCTGCAATACACAATTTCCGAGTCACAATGCCTTATCCGCGAACGCTGCTGCCATTGCGACAGCTCACCTTGTACAAAAGAACATCCATTGAGTGATATCCAAGCTGTCCGATAAAAATACAACCGTCCTCTCTATTTCGACTCCACTCTCACCGTCTATACGGCCTGACAATGATTGGTAACCGATTCGTCTCATCAGACCCGGACAAATCCACCGGCCGAGTGACAACCATCGAGCGCTTGGCGATTTTCTCCTTCGGCACGGCGAGCTCGAACTCGAATGCGCGTATGAGAGTGAACATGATTGCTTTCATCCTATTCGGCATTTCGTCAGCCCATATAGTTCGTGGAGCAGTAAAAGTAGAGGAAGACGAGAAGAGAGCAAGGGAGAGACGTGTCGTGGACGAAAGGAGTAGTACGCACTCGACAACACTGAACCGGTACCCAATACAGGCATGCGAGCCGCCGAGGAAAGTAAGGAGGTTCCCCCACACGCCGGGGATCTTCGTCGCGGGCTCAGGGATGGATTCCCAGCGTTCAGGTCTGTAAGCTAATATTAATTACACGCATCAGGAACGAAACACGTAGTAATCTCACTTGAACTCCTCCGCATCGTCGCCCCATATGGCCTTCGCCCTATTGAGTGCAAGGATGGGCACAAAGACGACATCCCCTTTCGCAATTCTACACCGCATCCATCAATCCACGACACCAACACTATTTCCTATCTGTGCACCCAACTCACCTAATAGAATCATGCTCCACACCCTTCGCATCCGCCCACTTCGTCCCCTCCCCCAGCGGAATCACGTCGTCCCGCAAGGCGATCCGCACCGTGCTCGGCACGGGCGCGTGCACCCGCAGCACCTCCCTGCACACCGCATCCAGGTACGGCAGGCTCATCAGCTCGTCCATCCCCGGCGACTCCGTGCGCACGGACAGCAGCTCCTCGCGCAGCTGCGTCTGCACCGCCGGCGCGAGCGACAGCGCGTACAGCGCCCACACCGTGCTCGTGCTCGTCGTCTCGTGCCCGGCGACGAGGAACGTCGGGACCTCTGCGTCACAAATCCACACGCGTCAGTTGCCCGCCTACGCGTCCTGAAGTAGCGGGCTGGTACTCACGTGCGAGTACGTCCTCGTCCCGCATGCGCTGCCCCTCGGGAAGGTCCGTCGCCATATTCGCGCGAACGAGGAGGCTCAAGAGGTCGCGCCCTTGCATGGCGTCCTTGCTCACGATCTTCTCGTTTTCCCCGCGGACGGCGGCCTTCTTCTCGGAGAGGAGCTGGTTCCCGATGCGTGACATGGCGGATTTGGCGCGCATAACCTCGCGGTTACGGTTGGTGGGCTGTTTGAATGCGCATGGGGAGGAATGAGAACTGAGTTGGAGCGGAAGAGGGCAGTGGAACACGGAGGATGAGGCACACTTACGACGTAGTTGAAGACAGGCATTAAGCCCGCGAGGAACCCGAGCACATTGAACCTGGTGCCCGCAGCGAAGATGGTCGAGAAGGCGCTGTTGAGCTCATTGGGAGTGTGGGAGGGATTGAGCGCGTTGAAGCGGTAGCTGAATCCTGTATCGCACCGTGTCAACATCAATTCCGACCAGAAGAACGACGGACAGGGGAAGGAATAGCGGACGAGAATAAAAACGAGACGAACCTGCGAGCCCGATCACGTCGAGCGTGAGCTTGCTGAGCCAGGCGACGGCGTCAACGTTTGCTTGTTCGCCGCCAGATTTGGAGATTTCGGAGAGCCAGATGTCGCGGAGCTGAGTCGCGCCAACAGGGGGAGATGGTTAGTGAGTTGAGGGTGAGTGAACGGCGTGCGTGTGTATGATTGAGGGGTCAGAGGTCGCGTGGTGAGGTTCGAAAAGAGTGTAAGAGAGATTATGGTAAGGAGAAAGGGGGAGGGCTCGCACCTGCAGAGACTTCTCGACAAAGATGTCGGTCATTTCGCGGATTTGCGTAGGGCCGAACGCAGGATTCTGATATGATAATGAGTTTAATGCGGGAGAGTGTATGCGAGATACCGACCATAACGCGTCTCTACGAATGACATGATTTCATGAGCGGAACTGAAAGGGAGGGAGATGGATCATAGGTACCTGTTTTCTGTGTTCTTCGCCTATTACACGCTATGAACGATTAATCGAGAGACAAGTATTCTTATACATACCTTCCACGAACAGCAGACCTGAGTACGGGTCAATATATGCTCATGTATGCACGCACTCGAGACATACCCTCGCCGAGAATTCGAGCCAGGCCATTGCGAGCCTGTGTCGGTTTCTCGTACACAGGGCTGTTGAGGACGTGGTGAAGCGCCCTCATGTCCATCGTAGCGATGCGGTTGTCCTGCCGATGGCTTCATATCTAACTCTGATTTGATGAGACAAGGACTCACATTGAACATCCCCGTATACCTAATTACAGGTCCGTACTTGTTCAACCACCCCTCGTGCAGAACGGAATTCTCGGCCTTGAGAATGTCTCTCATGTTTCCCCATAGCCAACTCGGGTTGGGTGGTCCAGGAAGGTCGCGCGTAGGAGACAAATACCGGCGGATGTAGAATCTCAGGGCCTTGTAGAGGACAAAGAACAAGGCAGCTGCGGCAAGAGAGAAGAGGGAAGTATACATGATGACTGGTGGCGAGCGAGGATTACAAGGGGCATTTAAACGAGAACAGCAAGGAGGAAAGAAAGAGCGAGGCAATAACGCGCTTACCTTATTGTCGATGACGCGGACGAGCTGGTGGGAACGGTTCTTGTGTGCGCAGTCGATAGTACTTGGTGTCCATGAAATCACCACGTGTCTGCCGTTGCGGGTAAGGAGGAAAGTAACAGCGAGAACCGACACTCGTTTATGCTCGTGATCACCCTCTCGATTGAGCGATTGAGCCCAGTCAAAACCGACAAAAGAGAAATCGAATACCTTCGAACTAGATAGAGTTTAATCGAATTAGATTGAATAAACGCTTCAATTCGTCGAATAAACATAAACTTGGCGCGAGTCTGCCTTGCGTCATTTCCAAATCGGGCAGGCAGATGGCTGCACTCGGAGCAAGCTCCCGTAGCTCGAGATGGCGGCTTCGAGAACTCGGCCAGCTGCCTTCAGCCGTGCTCGAAGTCCATCGCGCTCGACGTCCATCGCGCGACTTGCTTCAAATTTCGTAAGTTCCTCGAATTTCGATGAATTTCGCTGTTCCCGCTACTGAACCGGATCTTTAGCCGTGCGCTAGCAGGGCGAAGTCTGCCACGTGCCGCCGCTGTTTGCTAGGGATTCCGTAAGTCCTTCGAAATGGTCTGTTCCCGCTACTGAACCGGATCTTTAGCTGTGCGCTAGCAGCGCGAAGTCTATCGCGCACCGCCACTTGCTAGGGATCCCGTAAGTTCCTCGAAATTCGATGAATTTTGCTGTTCCCGCTACTGAACCAAGTCTTGCTCGCAGGAGTATCTAGACATTCCGACCAATGGCGAACAAAAAGCTCTGCACTTGCACGCAAAAATGCAATGGCGGAACCATGCGAAACTACACTACATGGCATGCTCATGAGAAATATCGGCAGGCTGATATAGAAACAAGAATGTTGCCTTCGACGCAACAATTCCTCGCCCAGCAGAGGGCTCAGCGTGATGCCGCTGGACAGTCCCCACTGGCTGGACCATCATCAAGCCATCTCTCAAAACGACCAAGGCTTGCACCCGAACATTTGCCAGATAGTCACTGGGTAGGTTGTCTCTGAAAGACTGTGTATCAGAGAATCTCTAATAATCCTCTCCCTTCTCTCAGGACTCTGCCCCCCATGATGGGCCCTCTTCTGCCAACCAATCCATGTCTGCCTCTGTACCCATGCAAGCCTCCCAGATCCCAGATATGGCTCACGACCATGGTCCTGGTGATCAATATGATGATCTATTTTCTGGTATGCCACACCTCGATGATGTGTCTCAGCATGACGAGGAGGATCTTGTACCCTCGGACCATGAAGATCAACCCAACTTGCCTGATTCCTCTCTAGATTCAGACTCTGCAGACAATGAACTCTCTGATACTGAGACTCTGGAGGCTCACGTATATGAGCCGTATACTGGCTCTATTGATGATATCCGATATGGTGACAAGTTTATCGAGCTTCTTCAACATGCCAAACTCAATGATCGCCATGCTGGTCTCAATCCTGATCTCCTGGACCGTCTTCGTAATCCCCCCTCCAGTGTAGTCAACATTGATGACTCTGTAGTCCAGTTCTCCATCAAGATGTACTTGACTACCTGTGAGGCTTCTCAGAAGATCTACGAGAGTACGTGCCGACATCTCTGTGATCACTTTGGCATTGAAATGCTCTCATATCATAATGTCAAGAATCTCGTTGCCGACCTCACAGGTATCTATCCTATCGAGGTCAATATGTGCATCAATTCATGTATTGCTTATGCCACTGATAGGCCCCGTTGGCTTCTGACCCCAGAAAACGTGACTTAGGGCAATTCCGCGCGCTTCATGGGAACGGCGACTTAGCGACTCAATAGCGCACTGTCGGTACTCTGCACACTAGCAACCCTACACACCAGCGACAAGGCTCTCAGCTCCTCGGCGGACTTAGGACGGCTCCTCGGTAGCTCGGACGTTGAGCGTCATTCAGTCGAGTCATCGGCATTTCGGCATGCGTCGGCCGGCGTTCTTACTGCGGTCTGAACTGAGGCGGTGTCTCAGGGCGCCTTTCCATATGGCGTACAGCCCGCCGTCACCTCGGATCAGCGCAAGTTCTATTGGCATGACTTTCCTTATGCGTGCAGTGTGCATCGACACATGGCACGACCACGGCTATCACAACACCACCACACCACAGAGCGGCCCCGCCCTTTATCCCTCTTTCGGCAGTATCGCGCTAGCATCGGCAGCATAGCCCGCCCCCGGATCATCGAAGAGGCGCGCCCTAATGCAAAGTCAAGATGCACCCGACTGGCTCCCGTCCGTGGAGTGGCGCGCGTGCTAGAGTTGGTCGCGCAGGGTATTGGTTGCAGAGTGCATGTGGATTAGGAGCAAGGCAGTACAGGTCGTATGGATGTGGGGCTGAGCAGAGGCACAATTCGCGGTAGTAGGTAGATAGGATCGGACACGGAGTAGTCGCTCTTATGTATTTAAGCCATTACTTTACTGTTTGTACAACAAGTTATCTTCACCACACTCTTCAGATCTCCAACTTGCGTCAGAGCTTTTCCTTAGTCTGTCTTGCGACTTGCGTTTAGGTACTCTTGCGTACCTCCGACTTCACCCAGAGATAGTGACAGAGTACACCAGCGTAGCGTCGCTGTTCGTAAGTCACCCCTTATATGTTCCCTTCTCCAAGACAGCCTCGTGCGCTGTAGCGTAGTACTAATCAGAGTCAATATATGTTCCAGTTAGAGATAGCGACTACCAGTAGCGCTCCTCTATAGAGTATCGAAGACCGCATAGCGCCAAGCAGGAAGACTATCATACAGCGCCTATACAGCGCCGTGCATATAGCGCTACATAGCGCATAGCGTCCCCTTCATTCCACAGACTGCCGCCGAGTAGCGACTTGGCACCAACCTTCCTTTAGCCCCAACTATACGTCTCACCTCCACCCATCCCCTCCGAACTATATTACCCTTCGCTACCCCGGGCCTCGCAGCCATCTGACACCAAGGGCTTTGGTGTTTGCTTTGTGGTTGTGTCTACACTTTAGGTCTCATTTTCATGGGTTTCATTGTGTGTCTGTGCGTATCATTTTGGAGCCCACCGCGAGGGGAGATTTCACGAGACGTCGGGGCACGATCAAGACGATAGCAATCTCCATAGAGAGCTCGAACAGCACCAAGAACGTTTCCTAGACCTTGTCGAAAGGGAGCGCATTAATAGCGAAGCGATCGAGGAAGTCTACGACGCAGCAGTAGCTATCGCCAATCATCTCTATCTGGGTCATTTCGCCCAAACACCATCCGACATCCCTCACAGCGACTCAGAATCCTCTGAAGAGGTACCCCTGGCTTCGCTATTTCCAAGGCGCCGATCAGCTCGCATAGCTGCGCTATCTGCACCTCCTTCACAAACTGCTTCACCGCTGCCCATCTCCCCTATCGATGAACATCCAGTCCTCCCACCATCCACTCCAGAAACCATCTCTGAGACCAACCCAATGGCAGACGTCAAAGCTCTCCCATCGCGTCGCGACAAGGCAGCACCGGTATTCGATCCCGAAAACCCGCGATCGCTATTATGCTACTTGGAAGATCTAGAGGATCTCTTCAAGGCGCACCTGACCCTCATAACGAACGAAGCAGACAAGAAGCGCGCCGCCGTCAAATATGTGCCTATGCACGAAGAAGAGATGTGGAAAGGGTTGCCGGAATACCAGGATGCAGCCAAAACATACGAGGAGTTTGTCACGGTGCTCAAAATGCTATACCCAGCGGTGCGTGAAGACCAGCGCTATTCCGTGGGTGACATGGATAGACTGGTTGGGGAGCGCGTATGCATTGGTATCCACAACCTGGCGGACCTATCCACCTTCTACCGCGAGTTCCTCCTCATCACGTGTTTCCTCCGTCACAGGGACCTTATCTCAGAGCGCGAGCAGAACCGCACTTTCCAGCGCGCCTTCAACCAAGACTTGTGGACCAAGGTGTACACGCGCCTCCAGATAAAGAACCCCGAACAAGCGGTGGATACTCCTTATGGCGTCGCCTCAGTATTCGAGACTGCATCATTCTTTCTTGCTGGAACGCCCGCTACCACGATAACGGAAGCAAAGGCAGAAACCCCGGAAGGAAAGGTCAAAGTAGAGGAGTATACGTCGCTGGTGGACATCATCACGAAAGCAGTCTCCCAGTCGCTTGCACCTGCCTTGGCGGCGATGGCGCAGGGAAGCACGATGGGCGCGAATAGCGCACCAGCACGCGCGATGCCTACAGCGCCCTACCAGTGCCACTACTGCGGCGCAAACGATCACTCCATACGGCGCTGCCCCAAGGTTGATGAAGACCAGCGGGCGGGACGAGTGATGAGGAACATAGAGGGAAAAGTGGTGCTACCATCGGGAATAATGGTGCCACAGAACCTCCCGGGCGCAAACATGCGCGAGCGGATTATGGAGTGGCATAGGCGCAACCCAAGTCAAGTAGCAGCAAACATCATCGAGCAGATGATCTACGAGGACATCAAGACAGTCGGCGCCCCTCGTGACATATTCCAACTGGACGTCAACGAGCGCATTGAATCGCTAGAGAAGGAGCGATTCGCTCTCAGAAAGCACCTGACCTTCGACGGCGTACAGGTCCCGCCTCACCCAGACAAAGGCAAGGCGCCCGCGCTACCTATTAACGTGGCTCCCTCTGCACCGGCGGTACCTGAGAAAACAACTGCGCCAGTGCCAGGACCCTCGACGCCCAGCAAACTGCACGATCCGCCGCCTCATATGCCAAACGCACCCATCCATCCGTACGCCCAAGCTCGCGACATCAATCACCCTCGTCAACCTGCGCCCAAAACAGTCCGCTTCGATACGTCGCAGGAGAAAGTAGTGGAAGCCGAGCAAGTGCGCTCTAAGGAGCCAGCGTATCGTGCGCAAGCCCCGGTTTACAATCCAGTCGTCTCGGAGAACGTCTTTCGGCGGTCGCTATCTACCCGCTACGTGTCGCTCACCTCCCAGGAACTCCTCGCTATCTCGCCTGAAGTTAGGAACAAGTACCGCGATCTCGTCACACCCAAGCGCGTCCCTCCTACTCCAGAGCGCGTACAAGCGACACTAGAGGAGGTGGCCGACGAGGATCTCACCTCGCCCGAAACATTCCTATGCTCCGATCTTCTGACATATGGCAAAACGGAGGAACACGGCGGAATCATCGTACCCGACCCCGTGGACCAATACTTCAAAGGGTTAGCGCCAGGCGAAATACCGCTACATTTCCATGTAGTGAAGGAGTCGCTAGCTCTGCACTCAATAGTCGGTTTGGTAGATAACAAGGAGAAGGTCGAGGCGATACTCGACCCCGGTTCCCAAATCATCGCTATGTCGGAGGGAGTGTGCTTGTCTCTAGGGGTCGCTTTCGATCCTATGGTTAGGGTGCAGATGCAGTCCGCAACGCAACGTCCCGTTCCAGGCAGGGTCTATCACATTGTATCTTCAAATGCATGTGGTACGCGACCCTGCCTACGACATCCTACTGGGCCGGCCATTCGACGTCTTGACGCAAAGCAACATTCGGAATTTCTTCAACGAGATGCAGACCATCACCATCACCGATCCGAATAGCGACTTGGTAGCGACAATACCGACATACCCGTGAGGCAAGCTGTGCTTCCTCGGCGGATCCTTTCGCGGCGAGTGAAGAATCCCCGCACCATGAAGAGGATAGTCCGTTCGACTCCGACTGGGTCGCAGTCGTCATAGAGGCATCCGCCACCCCCGACGCTTTCTACATCTCATCGCTATGCAAAATCAACTTAGATGAAAGTGCGAGTGAGCTCCCAGATGAACTCCTCCACTCCATATACCTTTCCGCTTGCGACTCCCCATCCGTCTCTCAGTTTCTTACACAGTCTTCGGGTTCTTATTGGGTTCCAACAGCAGAAAATATCAAATTGCAAAAACATTCCGCCGACTCTCTCGTGTCGGTCCTAGCAGCGACGAAAAAGAAGTACAAACCAGTAGCGCAGAAGGTGCGCGCGGTACCAGCGATGCTACCAAAAGAATATCGCATCATACGAAACATCACCAGCGACCCTTTAGCAGACATGCCGACTCTCAGTCCGACCCCACAAGCGTTCAAACCTACAGGGCGCTATACCGCAGAACGGCGCGAGGCGCTACACAAGGCGCATCCTGAAGGATTCCTTACTAGCGACGAGCTCGTGCTACTAGACGACTTCATGTGCAAGCAGAACGAAGCCTTCGCATGGAACGACGACGAGCGCGGTCGCTTCAAGAAGGAATTCTTCCCTCCCATCAATTTCCCAGTACTCCCGCACACGCCGTGGATCCAGCGCAACATACCGATACCACCCAGAATCTACCCCGAAGTGTGTGCCGTTATCAAGCGCAAGATAGCGGTGGGAGTCTACAAACCATCCAATGCCTCATACAGGTCGCGCTGGTTTTGTGTCGTCAAGAAAGACGGCAAATCACTCCGTTTAGTCCACAGTCTAGAGCCCCTCAACGCCATCACCATACAACACTCAGGCGTCGTCCCTATCCCAGATCATATGGCCGAACAGTTTGCAAAGCGCGCATGCGGCGCTATGTTAGACTTATACGTGGGCTACGACGAAAGAGAAATAGCGGAATCCTCGCGCGACCTGACCACCTTCCAGACACCCTTCGGCACTATGCAACTAGTCACTCTTCCCATGGGCTGGAGCAATTCAGTACCCATCTTCCACGACGACGTTACCGCTATCCTACAGCCCGAGATACCGGAGCACACGATTCCTTACATCGACGACGTCCCGGTGAAGGGGCTGCCAACGCACTATGAGCAGCCAGACGGCTCATACGAGACTATCGCGGAGAACCCCAACATCCGTCGGTTCGTATGGGAGCACTTTCAGACGCTCAATAGAGTCGTACAGCGCATGCGCTATTGCGGCGGCACCTTCTCCGGCTTGAAGTTGACAGTATGCGGCCCAGAGATCGTCGTTATAGGGCATCGCTGCACCTATGAAGGTCGGATACCAGACGAGTCAAAGGTCGCGGTCATTAGGAATTGGGGCCCTTGCAAAACACTATCCGAAGTGCGCGCCTTCTTAGGGATGGTCGGCGTGCTAAGGATCTTTATCAAGAACTTTGGACATCGCGCAGACGCGCTCACTAGACTAATGCGCAAGGACGTTCCTTTCGAGTGGGGCCCCGAACAAGAGCTAGCGCAAGCAGATCTCAAGCAGGCGCTATTAGAGTCACCAGCGCTATGTCCCATCGACTACACATCCTCCTTACCTGTCATCTTAGCCGTGGACACCTCCTATATTGCGGTAGGTTACTACCTCTGCCAACAAGCAGCGGTGGACACCAAGAATCGCAACTATAGTCAGTTCGGCTCCATCACGCTCAACGACCGCGAGCGCCGCTTCTCACAGCCAACGCTCGAAATCTACGGTCTATTCAGGAGTCTACGCGTGCTACATCTCTACCTGCTCGGCGTCCGAAATCTAGTCATCGAAGTCGACGCGCGATATATCAAAGGCATGCTACAGAACCCCGACATAGCGCCGTCCGCTAGCATCAATCAGTGGATTGTCTCCATCCTTACGTTCCACTTCAAACTCGTTCATGTGCCAGGAGTCAAGCATGGACCCGATGGGTTGTCGCGTCGTCCGCCCCAACCAGATGACCCGCCGCAGGATGAAGACTCAGAGTTTGACGACTGGATAGACCGCCTTCACAGCTTCGTCCACTTCATCAACCCCGTCGCCTATCTCGAATCACCCTCAAACCTAGCGGTATTCGCGCAAGACCTTGTAGAAGAAGCCGATGAACAGTCAAACACCGATAGCGACGAAGAACAAGATAGCGACGCGGCGCGCCTTACCTATGCAGACTTCCCAAGAACGGATAGCGTGCGGCGACTCGACCAGCGATTGGTGCTTATACCCGACTGGTTCGAGACGCTAACAAGGCCAGACGAAATAGCGGAAGACAAGTACATCAGCTTCGTCAAGTACGCGACACAGTTCTTTGTTAGTGGGGGTAAACTTTGGAAGAAGGATGCGCAAGGCGCACACCAGCTGGTTCTCTTAGGCGAAGCGCGACTCGAGGCCCTCCATGCCTGCCACGATTGTGTAGGCCACCGCGGTATCTACGTGACCAAAGCGCTGCTACTCGAACGATTCTGGTGGCCGTTCTGCGTCCAAGACGCTGCATGGTATGTCAAGAGTTGCCACCTGTGCCAGACGCGACAGTCCCGACTAGTGCTCATCCCGCCCACCGTCGCTACCCCGGCGCCGCTATTCTCCAAAGTCCATATCGACACTATGCACCTTCCAGTCTCAGGCGGTTTTCATTACATCATCCAAGCACGATGCATCTTGACATTCTATCCAGAAGCCAAGAAGTTGCGATCAGAGAATGCGCAATCAATCGGTGATTGGATCTATGAAGACATTCTCTGTAGATGGGGCGGACTTGCAGAAATAGTCACGGACAACGGCAAGCCCTTCGTCGCGGCTATGGAATATTTGAGCAAGAAGTTCAGGATACGACACATCCGGATTAGCAGTTACAACTCGAGGGCAAATGGTGTGGTGGAGCGCCCCCACTTCGACGTGTGCCAGGCGCTATTCAAGGCGGCAGATGGCGACTCTAAGAAGTGGTCGCAGGTATTCCATTCGGTCATCTGGTCAGAGCGCATCACAATCAGGCGACGCATGGGATGTTCGCCCTACTTCGCGGTAACCGGCGCGCACCCCCTCATTCCTCTCGATATCGTCGAAGCGACCTACCTCCGACCGCCACCCGATTCCATCCTATCCACTACCGACCTCATAGCGCGACGCGCTATTGCGCTACAGAAACGGGACGAACAAGTCGAGCGCCTCCATCACCACGTTCTCCAACATCGCGTAGAAGCAGCAAGGCGATTCGAAAAAGATCACATGCATACGATACGCGATTTCGACTTCAAGCGAGGCGACCTAGTACTCATGCACAATACCGCCATCGAAAAGTTGCTGAACCGCAAGATGCGCCCACGCTATCTCGGACCTCTTATTGTTGTGTCGCGCAATCGTGGCGGCACCTACATCCTCGCAGAACTGGACGGTACTCTATTCGACAGACCTACAGCGGCCTTTCGCATTATTCCCTATCTAGCGTGCAAAACAATTCCGCTACGCGACGACTTCACAGATGTCGGCGATGACCAAGTCCATCGCATGGAAGAGCTCGACGACCATGGCGATGAGGACGCACTGGCCGCGGATGATTAAAGTTCATTTAATTTCTTATAGTCCCTTTCATTACAACTTTATTATTCAGTTGATCATTTATTACTTCCTTATATTTCAAACCAGACGCAACTCTGCCATTCGTTTTCTAGTGCAACCCCTCCTCTCACGAAGAACTGAGGACAGTCCCCATTTTAAAGTCCGGGGGAGGAGGGAACACCGTTCAACCAGTGTGCGCACACACTTGTTCAATTTTTTTACTTTATCTTGGTTCCTTCATATGCGCTATTTTGCGCTATCTGCGCTATTACCCATTTTTACCACAACAGCACTACCCGATCAAAGACAAAAGAAAGTCAAGAATCACGCAAGAACGAGCGCATGCGCAAGACCGAGCGGTTTTATTTACAAGACAAGATTTCTATTCTACAACATAGAAGGGGCTACAGGAGAGGGCGCATACTTAGCTATGAGCGCATTAGCCTCCTCCTCCGACAAATCCACCGACGACGACGAGTCGTCACTCTCGTCCTCGTCAACCTCCAGTGCGCGATCGCACTCATCCCTGCTATCCTCCCGCTCTGCATCTTCAGGCTCGCCATAGGAGCCGCGGTCAGTACTCTCCACGCTACTACTTCAAGGACGCCGAATTGCGTCAGTCGGTCCAAGACAAACTAACGAGCGCACGTACTCGCGCTCGTCGTCATTCAATCCTCCTTCCTCCTCCTCTGTCTCCTCCTCATCGCACCACTCGCCAAAGTCTTCCCCGCCGTCTTCACCAGCTGGCTCGTGGTCGTGCGCTGCTTCAGTGCGCTCTTCAGTCTCCCCAGCGCGACTATAGACTGGATAATCCTCGAGCGGCGACGCGCACGCCAAAGGGTGGTCCAGGAAGTAGCACTCCGCCAGGTGAAGCGTCGGATACGCTGTGGACTGGAACAAGCGTCCGCGCTGGAGTTCCCGAGCAGTGGAGGAGCGATCTAAAAAGCAAGCGTCAGTCTACTACAAGCAAGAGACACAAAGCTGCATACCTTGGTCGATAGTGCGCGTTAGCGCTGCCACCATCTCCTGAAACTCCGAGGCCTGCGCATCGAGAGCGCGACGGAAGGCCTGGTTCTCATATTGTTGCACAGCGACCCACGCTTGGAAAACTTGGCTGTTGTATTCCAGCGCGCCGATGCGCGCTTCCAGATGCGCTTGGCGCACCTCCATGGCCATAACGCGCTCCTGCAGAGAGCGATCTTCAGACGCAGAAGGAGCAGAGGGAGGAGGAGGAGGCTGGGTTGGTATCGATGCCACCACGCCGAGGAGTTGAGAAGGGTTGTTGGCGTCAAACACCTGACTGCCAAATTCTAGGACACCTAGTCAGCCAAAAGCAAGTAGCGACAAGAACTATCGAGACTTACCTGGGACCTGGAAGCACACACGTTTGAAGGGTGGCATCCCTTCTGTTTCACCGTGCGGTCTTTTCTCTCCAACTGGAGTACTTTTTGATGGGCCCGCCTCCGCGTTATCCACCACAGGCGCCATCCGCCGAGAACGAGACCACGTGGTGGTCGCAGCGGTATCCAGTGCCGGCAGTCCACCGCCCGAAGACCTGCTCGGTGACTGCGGCGCTACCTCAGGCGACGAGGGAGGCGCATTCTCCCCCTCATCAACTGCAAGGAAAAGGATTAGAACAGCAAGAGCGAATGGAAACAAGCGATACTCACCAATCTCTACGCGCGTCCTTCGAACGCGCGCTCTTGATCCAGATGGCGCCGAATGGCGCTCCGCATCCACCCGCAGGTGCTCAGCGTTGGAGACAACGCCCGCGGAAAGCGAGCATCCCTTTCGCGAGAGCTTGCAAGAAAAACAAGCGGTAGCCGGCATCGCGTCAAGGCGCAAATAGCAGGAGTGGCCTTTGGCGACACAGTGGTCGCACTAGCGCAGAAACAAGGGTCAGCGTTGGAAAAGCGAAGATGGGCATTGAAGAACTTACCGGCCGTTCATTGCGCGGCCCCACCTCTATCTGCTGCGACGACCTTTTGGCGCGAAGGCATGGTACCTTCTCTGGGCGGGACTCCTCGATGGCTTTCGCCTTACCCTTCCCTTTTGTCGTATGGGTGGCGACCGGAGCCACGACTTCTTCCTCCTCCTCGACGGGCGGTAACTCTTCGGCCGATGGCGGCACCTCCTCAGTCGATGGCGGCATCACGATCAGCGACCACGGAAGGCCAGGGAAACATCGTCGCAACTCCGAAATGACCGATAACGGGAGGAGCTCGAGGCAGAGCGCCGCATACTCCCATTCCCGCGCAGCGCGCACCACCGTGCTACCATCAACAGGCTAGCAAAGCCATTAGCGCTATGAAAAGAGGAGAATACCTGGGTCAGCTTACCACCAAACCAGCAAGCGCATATAGCGCAGAGGACTCCTCAAAGTCATGGCGCGCAAGAGCATCAGCCACTTCTTGAATAGCGGCGCGGAGCGAAGAGCTGGAAGTGGGAGATGACATAGCGAAAAGCGATAAAGCGACAATGGGAGCGAAGAGAGCGATGGCTAGCGAACTGAGGACAGTTCGTTTTTAAAAAGTCCAGGGGAGGGTGATAGGCCCCATTGGCTTCTGACCCCAGAAAACGTGACTTAGGGCAATTCCGCGCGCTTCATGGGAACGGCGACTTAGCGACTCAATAGCGCACTGTCGGTACTCTGCGCACTAGCAACCCTACGCACCAGCGACAAGGCTCTCGGCTCCTCGGCGGACTTAGGATGGCTCCTCAGTAGCTCGGACGTTGAGCGTCATTCAGTCGAGTCATCGGCATTTCGGCATGCGTCGGCCGGTGTTCTTACTGCGGTCCGAACTGAGGCGGTGTCTCAGGGCGCCTTTCCATATGGCGTACAGCCCGCCGTCGCCTCGGATCAGCGCAAGTTCTATTGGCATGACTTTCCTTATGCGTGCAGTGTGCATCGACACATGGCACGACCACGGCTATCACAACACCACCACACCACAGAGCGGCCCCGCCCTTTATCCCTCTTTCGGCAGTATCGCGCTAGCATCGGCAGCATAGCCCGCCCCCGGATCATCGAAGAGGCGCGCCCTAATGCAAAGTCAAGATGCACCCGACTGGCTCCCGTCCGTGGAGTGGCGCGCGTGCTAGAGTTGGTCGCGCAGGGTATTGGTTGCAGAGTGCATGTGGATTAGGAGCAAGGCAGTACAGGTCGTATGGATGTGGGGCTGAGCAGAGGCACAATTCGCGGTAGTAGGTAGATAGGATCGGACACGGAGTAGTCGCTCTTATGTATTTAAGCCATTACTTTACTGTTTGTACAACAAGTTATCTTCACCACACTCTTCAGATCTCCAACTTGCGTCAGAGCTTTTCCTTAGTCTGTCTTGCGACTTGCGTTTAGGTACTCTTGCGTACCTCCGACTTCACCCAGAGATAGTGACAGAGTACACCAGCATAGCGTCGCTGTTCGTAAGTCACCCCTTATACATTCCCTTCTCCAAGACAGCCTCATGCGCTGTAGCGTAGTACTAATCAGAGTCAATATACGTTCGAGTTAGAGATAGCGACTACCAGTAGCGCTCCTCTATAGAGTATCGAAGACCGCATAGCGCCGAGCAGGAAGACTATCGTACAGCGCCTATACAGCGCCGTGCACATAGCGCTACATAGCGCATAGCGTCGCCTTCACTCCACAGACTGCTGCCGAGTAGCGACTTGGCGCCAACCTACCTTTAGCCCCAACTATACGTCTCACCTTCACCCATCCCCTCCGAACTATATTACCCTTCGCTACCCCGGGCCTTGCAGCCATCTTACACCAAGGGCTTTGGTGTTTGCTTTGTGGTTGTGTCTACACTTTAGGTCTCATTTCCGCGGGTTTCGTCGTGTGTCTGTGCGTATCACCGCGGCCTTCATCGACAATGATTCTTGCCATGAGTGCCATCACCCTCGATACGATCCTGCTCAGAGCACCCCTGAGAAACGTGTCCCTTACCGGCGGTTCTGTACTTTCCCCATTGGCCTGCAGCTCCAAGCTCTTGTGTGAAGTCCAGAGGGTGCAGATGTCCTTGAGTGGCGTCAAACTCATACAAAGCAGCTCATGGAACTTCTCAGCCTTCCAGATTCCTCTCTAGATGAATATGATGATATTCTCTGTGGCGATGCTTATCTCGATGCTGTCAAGAGTGGCCAGATCAATGATGACGACTTTGTCCTCATGTTCTCTGCTGATGGAGCACAGCTTTACAAGAACAAGGCCTCAGATTTTTGGATATATATTTGGCTTGTTATTGACCATCCCCCTGACAAGCGCTACAAGAAATGCCACATTCTCCCTGGTGCTATTATCCCTGGACCCAACAAGCCAAAGAATCTCGACTCTTTCACTTTCACTGGACTCCACCATCTCTCAGCTCTCCAGGATGAAGGTCTCGCTATCTGGAATGCCAGAACACAAGCTGTTACACTCTCCTATCCATTCCTATTCCTTGCACTTGCCGATGCACCTGGTATGGCAGCTCTAAATGGCCTTGTGGGGATGCAAGGTCAATATGGGTGCCATATATATTGCGGGCAGAAGGGGCGGCGCAAGACAAATGGTAAGTGGTATTATCCCATTCGTCTCAAGCCACATGCTGCACCCCCAGGATCTGACCATCCTGACCTACCTCTTAACCCTCCGGCTCCCTCACATGAAGATTATGAGAGGAATCTCATTATCCTCAAGTCATCAGTTAGCACCGCTCAGTACAAAGAGAATTGCCTAGCAACTGGTATATGCAAGCCTACTATTTTCAGTGGTCTTCGGCGAAGTCTAGGTGTTCCGGGACTCTTTGGACTTGATATTATGCACCTCCCTGCACTCAACATCCCTGACTTGTTTCTTCCTCTCTGGCGTGGCTCTTGGGACCAGCATGACAAAGTCAAGGACCCTTCTTCAAAGTGGGAGTGGGCGACACTTCGAGATGATGTCTGGATGGACCATGGACGTGTTGTTGCTGCAAACAAGCAGTACCTACCCACATCCTTTGGTCGTGCTCCTCGTGATCCTGCTGAGAAGCTCCACAGTGGTTTCAAGGCTATAGAGTTCATGAATTACTTCTATGGGATGGGACCAGGAGTCTTCTATGACATCCTCCCTGACATTTATTGGCGCAACTTTTGCCAGCTCGTCTATGCTGTACGTATTCTCTGTCAGAGGAAGCTGACTCGCCACGAGATTGAAGATGCCCATTTCGCACTTGTCAAATTTGAGCATGATTATGAGCAGCTCTATTACCGACGACTGGAACACCGCATACCACTTGTACGCCCAGTCATCCATACCCTTACTCATCTGGCAGTACAAACATTCGTCTGGGGCCCACTTGTCTGCAGCTCGCAGTGGGTCATTGAGAATGCCATTGGATTCCTTGGCCGCCTAGTGCGACAACCCTCAAATGCATTCGCAAACCTCACTGAAGTCACACTACGCCATGCCCGCACTGCAGCACTTCAAGGGATGGTCCCAGGTCTCGTGCCCGAACCTAAGAACATCCCCAAGGGAGGGATTGACATTGGTGACAGCTTTGCCTTACTACCTGCCAAGGATCGTACTGCCCGTCCTGTGGAGGAACCTGCTGCTGCTGCAGTGCGTGCTTATCTCCAGCGCTATGATGCAACTGGACGCTTTGTCGATTACAATGTTTCTGTCCATCGCTGGTCTAAGGTGCGACTGCCTAATGGACAGCTTGCAAGGTCTGCCTGGCGGGAGATCACTCGTATGAAGAAGGATGCACGTACTTCACGTAATATTAAAGTAAGTGTTTTGATGGAGTCCGAGGACTGTGTAACTGATATTGTACAGTTTCAGCAAGGAAATCAGATTTTATATGGTGAAGTTCTCTACTACATGAAGCTCGACATGGACATCCCAAACATACCCCCTTGTCCACCACACTGTGCTCTTGTGTGGATGTATGGAAATCCACATCCGACACTTCGTGAGATGTCACATGGTACGCTTCTATCGTGCCTGCATGGTGGCCATGATGATTTCCTTGTTATCAATGTCAAGGATATTTTGTCTGTTGTAGCAATGATTCCACACCGTCCGCGCATCCCTGATGACCCTATAATACAAGACCGATTCTATGTCGTCGAGAAACCTGCACTTGCCATGGATATTCTGGGTGGTGCTCATGAGCAGGATACGGACTAATCCAGTTTGTTTCATCAGAAATCTGTCTTGTACATCTGTCATGTACAACAGAGCAGGATATGGACTAATCCAGTTTGTTTCTTGTACAACATTATATTTATAGATCTATGGCAGTACACGCAGAGACACAAAGTGGCGAAGATCGAACAAAGAGACACAAAGAGATGTGAAAATCGAACAAAGAGACACAAAGACACATGCAGAGACACAAAGCGGGGAAGATCGAACAAAGAGACACGAAGAGACATGAAAATCAAACAAAGAGACACGAAGACACACACAGAGACACGAAGCAGTGGGGCTGTGAACAGATACGGTGAAGAGACACGAAGAGACATGCACACAGAGACACAAAGCGGCGAGGTGGTTAAATGAAAGGCTTGGTCTGATCAGCCAGCTGCACCTCGGCAATGCTATGTGAAGTAAAGGTCAAGCTAGCCTAAAGTAAACAAGTTGAAGGTACTTACTCAATGGAAAGCATTGCATCATTGATGAGGGTTTTGTCTCCATCATCATGCAGAGATCCCACTTCCTCAGGAACCCCGACCTGAGGATGTCAATAAGCAAAATAAGACTATGAAAGAAGCAGATGGACAGATTACATACCAAGATCGCAACAACCCATTCCAATATTTCACACGCAGCATGTCGGTTCGGCTCATAGTCAGATAGGCATTCAAATAGCCTTGCAACCACCGCGCGAGACTCGACAAAGGATACAGGCATGCCAGGTTCCCAGCTTGCCCACATTGGTGCATGATCATCGCCTCTCCACCCTTCCCACTCCTCCACAACAATAACTGGGCTTAGACGATACCTGTCATGGATTCCCGAGTTGACGGGAACATATATTGCGGCTCGGAGTTGATGCTGGTCTTGGTCAGTGAAGAAAGTGTTGGGTTCTAGGTCCTTTGGATAATGTTAACCTGCTGTGCTTGGTTCAATGTAGTATTACTTACATCTTGTCTGACTAGAAATAGTTCACAGTATACCTCTTCTTGTGGGTTGCTCGGGAGTCTCGAACGGTCTGCTGCTTCGACTGTGCTCAGCCAGAGATCTCCTGGCCCAGGTTTCAGAAAAAACTTTGGAAGTTGAATGGAATGCTGATGCGGGAGTGGTTGGCGAGGAGAACAGAAGAGACCAGTTGCCATTAGGAGTTGTACTACCTTAGCAGAATCAGAGGAGTCGTAGTAGAGAGCGGGACTTAGCAGAATGAGCGCATTCAGTCACGTCACATAGTAACATCACACATTTTTTACTCTCCTGTCGTCAACGCGCTCTTCCCTTGCCCTACGACTTTGTGGCAGCATCCTGGTCCCTTTTCGTGACTATTGCTGAGAATACGACATGGAAAACATACTAAGGTCAGGTGTATCCCGAGGTTCGGAGTACTCAGACCATCTGCATCAGCGATCTCTTTCCCTCTTGGATGAGCTGTGTGGACCTCTGCCGAACCTACCTGAAGACCATTCAGATATCTCATTCAGTTTTAATGGTGGGTCTGCCATCAGTTCTATGTCCGGGGAGTCAACGATATCTGGGCGCGATGCGATATCTGGGCACGACACAATATCTGGGCACGACGCGAGATCAATTGTCCCTGATCAAGATCTTTTGATGCAGTGGGACCAGGATACTGGGTACTTTCAGAACTCCGGATCTCGGTTAGTCCGTTCTTCTGTACCTGGTCGGCGTCGGGTGGCAACGACACTTGCAGCTCCGAGTCTTGTTCACTCTCGGAGATCTGGTCCTATGGATGACAGTACCTTAAGCTTACTCGCGACTCTTGGCCACGAGACTCTTCTGGACCACTGCACGGCGTACCAAGACTTGCATCAAGACCTCTTGCTGGCCAAGGAGAGCCTGAGCCGGGTTCAGCATGACCTGGCTTTTGTGAGGGGCCAGGCAGAGACTCTCCAGGACATGGTCAAGTGAGTATACAGTCCTATTATCTGTGTTCTCTGATCTATGAGGGTCATACAGGCAGCTTACTGGGACAAGATCGGCTCAACGAGTTCCAGCGCCACAGGCCAATGCCCCGGTGTTGCATGAGAAGATTGGTATCTCATTCTTACCCGACCCAGAGTTCGAGAAAACTTTGCCGACGGAGTTGGACTTCGACGAGGAGGAGAAGAAGAATATTTTTTGGACAGCGCAAATGTTCGACGACCCAAACTGTCACCCTCAAAAGAAGATTAAACCGAATGGTAAGGCGCGGGGCCGGCAGGCCCGACGTAATGGCGAGAATCAATCTATGCGCTTCATTGTCTCTAGAACTGGCGACGTAGTTGATGGCTTCCGCCTATCAGCAATCTCTGACTACGCTAAGCAGCTGCTTAGCTCTCTCGGTACTGCCTGGGAACTGACGCCAACCTGGATGGCCAACACAGGTGTTGTCCGTCAATATATCTACAGGGAACTGAAGTGGGAATTCTCGGAACTGGCTTTATGCGATCGGACTAACTGGAAGATCAACAGAGCTATGGGACAGATCTACCCAGCCTGGATCAAGAATCACTCCGACGACAAGCAAGCCAGTCATATCAAGGTAGCTGGCCTTCTGACGATGCATGCTGACACCAACGAGAAGGAGCCAGGGCCATCGCTACCTGGAGATGCTGTGGCTGGTCCCTCGACCGTGTTTCCCATCGAAGTGCCTGTCGCAGCTTCTGGATCAGCTCAGAAGCATAAGGCACCACCTGAACCCTCCCAAGATGTAGCAAACAAGAAATGATGTTCACGCCAGGATCAATTGTAAGTTCCCGTACATTTTTGATACATGACTGACTACATTGAATAGGTCAGAGATGATTCTGTCCAGGATGGCAGCAGCCTCCTCTGCCAGCATCACCTCACTTTCTGCCCCGACAAGTACAGAAGGGGCTGTTGATGCCAGCTATGGGACTATCGGTCTAGATGGGTCTTTGAGCACGGTGAACAGCTCTACGGTATCTATGGATGCGTCTATGATGTCTACGAACGCATCTACGAACGCGTCTACGAGCACATCTATGCTCGCGTCTACAAGTGCTGTGGACAGCTCTATGGTATCTACGGATGCGTCTACGGTGTCTACGTTCACGTCTATGGATGCATCTACGGTGTCTACATTCGCATCTACATTCACATCTACAAGTGCTGCGAACAGCTCTACAGCGTCTACGGACGCATTTACGTTGTCTACGATCACGTCAAATGGGTCTATGGCATCTACAAATGTATCTACATTGGCATCTACGAGTGCTGGGAACAGCTCTACGGTGTCTACGGACGCGTCTGCGAACACGTCTACTAGCGCTGGGAACACGTCTATGAACATATCTACTAGCATGGCAAATGGGTCTTTGAATGGGTCTACGAGCATTACAAACAGGTATACTAGCACAGCTAACGGATCTACGATCACTGGGGGGACTGTGGCTCCTGAGAATGACATGACTGCACATACAAACATGGCAGCTGACACTGAAGATCCTGCGGGTGATGCCAACACAACTGAGTTCTCTGTGCCGCTCGATGGCACGCTGACTGCCGGGAATGAGAAGACAAAGTCAAGCAAGCATCCTCTAGGGAAGCCAATGGAAATTCTGAAGATGATCAAGAAGGGAATGTAAGTATCTTTGGATGTTCCCACATATACCTAACACAATGATGCATATACAGGCAGCTCTTCGCGAAGGAGCACCTGACGCAGCATCCAGAGACGACACCACATGGCATCAAAACACTTTGGGCTGCTTTGTCCGACGACGCTAAACAGGTACGTAAATAAGTTCTATATCATTGTTCTCATTGAACTAAGATCCCCGTCAAGGGCTATGAATCTCGTGTGGCAGAGGTTCTAGCTGCCTCCCGACCGGTGAGTTTGTTCTCATCGGCAGCACCCTCACTAATTGCAAGGTCTTGGTTTTCAGAAGCCTCGTGCTCGAAAGGCAAAGACATCAGACAAAGAGAATGCTGCATAGACTCAAGACATAGTATGTGTTTCAAATTATTTCTCAGTTCTTATTACTCATTACTATGGTTTTGTGATTCTGTTTACTCAGGAACTTCCAGAACACGACACAAGGCACCTGGTGACAAGGTTTTCATATGATACATGATTTTCAGGTATGACGCAGTAGCAGGAGGATGGGAGGAGGAGAGGAGGAGGGGGGCTATTGGGATAGATGGTGTGTGATGGGATTCAGTGGATATGGATGGAATTCAATGGATATGGATGGGAATCGATGAATATGGTGCGGGATTGGCGAGAGTGAGACAATCCATAGTATTCAATGGTAATCAAATGTATTCATACGTGTTTGATGGTATTCAATAATTCTATATATGGCGAAATTGGGGGAAATAAATAATATGATTGAAATGGATCGATTATATTTGATTAGTATCGATTAAGTACATACATGTGTATCCTAGGAACAGTGTCCGTATTGATGGTATTCTATGGGATTAATCTCGGATCGAAGCCAGCGTCGATTTCTCGAATACCATCGAATAAGTGGAGTTAAATTGTCTAAATTCAACTGTAATCGATTGTAATCACTGCAATTCGATTTTTTTCATGTTAGTTTTGACTGGGGATTGAGGGCAGAATCGCTCTAGAGAGGCTGGTCAATATTGCGTCAGAATAACTGGTGCGTCAACTAAGTGCTCGCACCACGGTTGCCGAGAGCTGCCGAACGCCACCGAACGCTGCCGATCTATGACTTGTAGTCGAGTAAGAAGTGTTTGTAGTGGAGTAAGTAGCCTTGTATTACAGTAAGCAATGCTTGTAGTCTCAATACAAATGTGTGCAGTGGCGTTGCGGGCGCGTCGCATCTAAGTCTCGCATCTGGCACGCTTGCTCATATACCACCTCGCTTTACTATATGCTACTCATTAGACTCTCTCATTTAGACACTATTCTGTGTAAAATGAGGGTGCTGTGGTTGGATGTTGTGGATTTTGCAGTATAGTTGGAAGCATAGCTGCGTGCTGCAGCGGCGGCACCTGGTAACTGGTTCTCGCCAAGATCTTGTTTGCGGTAGGTGGCCTTGTACGCTTGTTAGACATCATGCTATATTCGATACTGAAAATGGGAGCCAAGGCACAAGTGGCTGAGTGCGCAAAATTCTCTAAGTCCGTGAATACAAAATTGTTTGTAATGAGATCTGGATCGACTTGAGGACAGGTCAATATTTCAGCTCTGACATAGTCCGACACAGCTCAGATCCAAAATATGGCGGTGGTGAGCACTTAGTTGACGCGCTGATAGGCCCCGTTGGCTTCTGACCCCAGAAAACGCGATTTAGGGTGATTCCGTGCGCTTCATGGGAACGGCGACTTAGCGGCTCAATAGCGCACTGTTGGTACTCTGTGCACTGTTGGTACTCTGCGCACTAGCGACCCTACGCACCAGCGACAAGGCTCTCAGTTCCTCAGCGCACTTAGGACGGCTCCTCGGTAGCTCGGACGTTTGAACGTCATTCAGTCGAGTCATCGCCATTTCGGCATGCGTCGGCCGGCGTTCTTACTGCAGTCCGAACCGAGGCGGTGTCTCAGGGCGCCTTTCCATATGGCATACAGCCCGCCGTCACTTTGGATCAGCGCTAGTTCTATTGGCGCGACTTTCCTTATGCATGCAGTGTGCATCGATACATGGCGTGACCACGGCTATCACGACACCACTGCACCACAGAGCGGCCCCGCCCTTTATCCTTCTTTCGGCAGTATCGCGCTAGCATCGGCAGCATAGCCCGCCCCCGGATCATCGAAGAGGCGCGCTCTAACGCAAAGTCAAGACGCACCCGACTGGCTCCCATCCATGGAATGGCGCGCATGCTAGAGTTGGTCGCACAGGGTATTGGTCGAAGAGCGCATGTGGATTAGGAGCAAGGCAGTACAGGTTGTATGGATGTGGGGCTGAGCAGAGGCACAACTCGCGGTAGTAGGTAGATAGGATTGGACATAGAGCAGTCGCTCTTTTGTATTTAAGCCATTACTCTACTGTTTGTACAACAAGTTATCTTCACCACACTCTTCAGATTTCAAACTTGCGTCAGAGCTTCTTCTAAGTCCATCTTGTGACTCGCGTTTAGGTACTCTTGCGTACCTCTGACTTCACCCAGAGATAGCGACAGAGTACACCGGCATAGCGTCGCTGTTCGTAAGCCAGCCCTTATACATTCCTTTCTCCTAGACAGCCCCGTGCACTGTAGCGTAGTGCTAACCAGAGTCTATATACATTCGAGTTAGAGATAGCGACTACAAGTAGTGCTCCTCTATAGAGCATCGAAGACCACATAGCGCCGAGCCGGAGGAGTACCATATAGCGCCTACACAGTGCCATGCACTTAGCGCTACATAGCGCATAGCGGCACCTTTAATCCTCAGACTGCCACCGAGTAGCGACTTGGCGCCAACCTACCTTTAGCCCCAACTATACATCTCACCTACACCCATCCCCTCTGAACTATATTACCCTTCGCTACCCCGGGCCTCACAGCCATCTGACACCAAGGGCTTTGGTGTTTGCTTTGTGGTTGTGTCTACACTTTAGGTCTCATTTCCGTGGGTTTCATCGTGTGTCTGTGCGTATCAGCGCCGGTTATTCTGATGCAATATCAACCAGCCTCTCTAGAGTGATTCTGCCCTCAATCGCTCAATCGAGAGGGTGGTCACAAGCCTAACACTCGTTCGACAAAAGAGATAAGATAAGAGCAGTGGGAAAATGGCGAGGCACTGTGAGGCATGACTGGCGAGGCACTTGAGTCCATTTTTAGTGAATGTATTATGTCAGTATTAAATCTGCCAATAACATATAAATTATCTGTCTAAAGGATCATGCACTTTTTCTTGCTATGGGACGCTCCAGGGACAAAACCCTAGGGGTCTTAGCTGAGACCCTACCCCGATCTCTGCCATCCCTGCACCCATCCCTACACCCATCTGCCCATCCCTGCACACATCCCTATGCCCATCTGCCTGTCCCTACACCCATCCCTACACCCGTCCACCCATCCCTGCACCCATTCACCCATCCCTACACCCATCCCTACACACAATCCCCACACCCATCTCTACTGCAATCCTTACCACCATCCATCCATCCCTACCTAACACCATAAACACGGCAGCAAACCCTTTGCTGCTCCATGCCATTTCCTTATATGGATCATGCACTCGCCCAAATGGGTAATCCACCAGCATGCCATCCCAAAAGCAGCCAACATGCCAACATGCACAGCATGTGCATGGCATGCCTGGCATGACTGACTTTGTGTATTCCATGGCATTTGCATCATGCCAATCATGCCATTCTTTCCTTTTCTCATGAATACCCACCCATACTTGCATGCACTTCATGCCATACTACATGCCCCTGGTATCATGCCATGCCATCAACATGCCATTGGAATCATGCCATGCCATACCACATGCTGTTGGTATCATGCCATGCCCAGCAACTCATCCAAAACTACCCAAGAATACAATGAGTTACACCTTCTCGTATCCGATGCTGGATACATTTTCATCCCATGTAATACATTGCCACCCATCTCATGCAGAATCCATCCTTCATCAGTGGCTCGCTTCTATGTTTGGTACTAGATCTAGCCTCATACCATATATCTGTCTTGGTATGATACTCACCAGAGTCCAGCTATGAATATTATGAGCTGTTGCCTTTGGTATGCAGTGCCTGATCTCACATGATGTATTGGGTATGTCTCCTTGTGCTATTCAGCCAAACAGCATTGGACAAGTGTGGGTATGGTGGTATTTACAGTGTAAAAGTTAGATTTAATCCAATTTGGAAAACCACATTTCTGAGGTTGTTAGTCTCTCAAAGGGGAGCTTATATACAGTAGATATCATGTGCAAAAAAGCTATGAAAATGGCAGAGCAGTTGTCAAGCAATTGAGCCAACAAGGGAGGCAAGTGGCTATGGTCTGCCACCACTGTGAGAACTCCATGAAGGGTCGGTGAAGGGTCGGGCATGGCACCGCTTAGTCAGCCATGAAGGGTCACTACTACCTTGGGTAGCTTAGTCAGCCATGAAGGGTCAGGCGAAGGGTCGGTCAGAAGTGCCAAGCATGAAGGGTCGGGTGAAGGGTCAGGCAGAAGACATGGGTACTGCTTTGAGTGGCTTAGTCAGCCATGAAGGGTTGGGTGAAGGGTCGGGCAAAGGGTCAGGCAGAAGTGGTGGTTACTGCTTTGGGTGGCTGAGTCAGCCATGAGGGGGTGGTGAGAGGGGTCAGTGAGGGGTTGGTAAAGGGTGAACTAGTAGTGGTGGCTACTGGTTTGGGTGACTTAGTCAGCCATGAAGGGTGGGTGTGAGAGGGATTTACTTAGTAGGTGTGCCTTGGTGGCCTAGTGAGCTGAAATGTGTCAGGCTATGGGGTGGTTCATGGTGGTAAATGGTGCAATGTAATGTATATGTCTTACCTATTTCTGGTACTGTGATAGACACATGTAGGCCCATGAATATATTCTGATTTATTGTGATTTTTCTGAATTTTTCTGGCTCAGCCACTCATGACCCTTCATGGGTGCTTATGACCCCTCATGGGCACTTAGGTAAGGGTCACATAAGCGTTGATAAAGGGTCATAAGTGCCCAGGGCAACCAGTTCCAGGTCTGGCCAGGCCTTTGGGATCATCCAGCTGACTAGCATGTGATTGATTGATCAATTGCCATGGTGACCATGGCCTATATAAAGGAAGCTGATGCTGGCCCTTATTTCCCTTTGTTTCTCTTTCCTCCCCTCTTGTGCACTGCCCTCTGGGATGTTGACCTGTGTGGGGAGTGCATGCCCTTCACAGGCCGATGTCCTGCAGCACATAGGTGAGTCTTTAGATTGGTTTGTAGTGGTGCTGATGAGTTATGGGACGGTGCAGGGATGAAACCCTTGGGGTCTTAGCTGAGACCCTAACCTGATTGCTGCGATCCCTGTGCCCATCCCTACGCCCATCTGCCTGTCCCTGTACCCATCCCTACACCCGTCCACCTGTCCCTGCACCCATCCCTACACCCACCCGCCCGTCCCTACACCCATCCCTACACACAATACCCACACCCTACACCCATCTCTACTGCCATCCCCACCACCATCCATCCATCCCTACCTCCATCCCTACATACATACCTACATATACCCAATGAAATTTTTTTTTGTCAATTGTGAGTGACATGGATCTCACGGGCTCAGTCCACGACACATGCACTGCAGGTGCCATCGTGCTGCAGGTCGCGGACTGAGCCTGCGAGTTCCAAGGGAACACAATAACAAAATTTCTGACTGTGTATTATATTACGACAGATCACGCTGCCCTCCTGCGGTTGCGGGCTGAGCCCGCGAGTTCTATGGGAACACAATGATAAAATTTAAATTACATACTTATATTACTACAGGTCACGCTGCCCTTGTGTGGTCACGGGCTGAGCCCGCGAGTTTCATGGGAACACAATGGTAAAATTTAAATTACATACTTATATTACTACAGATCGCGCTGCCCTTGTGCAGTCGCGGGCTGAGCCCGCGAGTTCCACTGGTATGCAATAGTAAAATTTTAATCATGTACTTATATTACTACAGACTGCGCTTCCCTTGCATGCTTGCGGACTGAGCCCGCGAGTTCCGAAACATAGTATATTCGTGTTTTGGTACTGTAAATTATTAAATTAATAGACCTCGACGAGAGTGAATGTTAATGAAACACTTGTCTAGTCATCATCATAGCTCTTGTGGGACCTAGTTACGGTCATCTGCACAAAGGAAAATGGCCAGAGAATGCGCTAGGGAGGGAGGAGCAAAAAGTCACAAAAATAGAAAATAAAACATAGAAAAAGAACGAACTGGTAGAATCTCACAGTTGTATTGGCATTCAATTTAGGGAGCTTGCAGGCACCAATAACGCACTTGAAATGGAGAACGCAATACGTTCTCTATATCAATATCTGTGAGGTCGTTGAAGGCGGCGAGGGTGGTCATGATGGGACTGGATGGTCTAAAAGTACGAGGGTGGGCAAGATAAATGTGGTGGAAAGATTTGGATGGATAAGGTTTGAGAGCGGCGGCGAGCTGCGGCCTGGGAGGTGGTCACTGGATGTAAAAACAGATCCAGAATGATGACGAGACAACGTGAAAACGTCGTGCATGTCTCATCATCATACTGAGTCTAATATAACTGAGGAATGACCTCCAATCTGAAGACAGGAGGCCAGAGGAAAGGGGAAAATTAGAAGGTGCAAAAAGACGTGAAAATCGCATAAAGAAATCAAGGGACCATGCAATGACATGGACTCACCTTCATAAATTGAATATGGTAAGGGAGAGTCGATATCCACCTCAAAACCACAAAGGCATTCGCTTTCTCGGTCTTGAGGTGAAGGTTGACCAGGTTTACCGGATGGCGAAGAAAAACCAAAAAACAAAGGAAAGGGCCCATAGATTTGCACAGGACCACACCCAGTCACTTGCTGAAGGTTCGGAGAGGCGATGCGACACTCAAAATCCAGAACGTGAAAGTGTTCTGGGTCCAGAGGTCGGGGAGGAAGGGGGAGGAGATGGGCAGTGACAGTGGTCTTTGTGCAAGCACTCGAGCTGTGGTCAATTCAAACAGAAAGATACTACCAATTTTGATGTATTAAGCATGGAAGATGAAGATTAGGACCACCGGAACCCGCCAGCATCGAGACAGCAGGCGGGCACGGCAGCCCTTGTATCAAACAACAAATCATCACAGTTGAAGTGATTTACTTACCTTTGGCCTTGTGCCTCTACTATTGAATCTTCCTCCCTTCACTTCTCCCACCAATAATGCTTGTTTAGCTGCTTGAGGTGCTGTTGCAGTGGGGACAGACATCGAGTTCAGGCTGAGTTGACACAGGACGAGTCTGTGGACATCCAAAAAGGTAATAGCATACACAGCGAGACACATAGAAGCTCAGAAGGAAGCCAGACTGGACGCCACGAGATGCACTGTGTGCCACACTCTGCTTTTTTGCTGTCTCTTGATGCTCTGGATGTCGCGATGCAACTCGGTGCTCCCTCTCGCTTTGCTCTGAGCTCTTGACTGTTCTTTTGCGACACACAGGTGGCCATTCCGGTTGTTCTCCAGCCAGTTTTGGCACATACTGCACCTGTGCTAGTCCTCCTGACGTCTATGGCCACCGTGACTGCTCCTCGGGACCTCAAGCCATCAGTGGACTTTGGAGATGGTAGAAACAGTGTTGGAAGGGTTTGTGAGTAGAGGAAATGGAAACAAGTAAGTAAATCCTTTGCAATCTGATGTCTTAATGTTTGATGCCAGGGGCTGTCATGCTTGCCCTCCGTCTCAACACTGGTGGGTTCTGCTGGCCCCAAACTATTATTTTACAGATCTACTACATTTTAATATGTATTCCTATGTTCTTTTCAGGCCGCCGTGCACCTGTGCTAACCCGAAGACCGCCACCAGTGGCATCTCCTTCCAGCCCCGACTACTCGACCTCGAGATCCAGAACGCTTCGGCGTTCCGTATCTCGAGATTGATGTTGACTCTCCTTATCTCCAGGAGGCGACTGCACCGGTAATCGTGCAAATGCACCAGTTCGTTCATTCTTTATACTTTCTTTTGTGTTTTCTCACCATCCCACACACCCCGCCTCTACCAGAGTTCACCTACCTCTTGTCTTAGGACTTTCGGGCCATTCCTGGGTCTTGTGGGACCCAGGACGATGACAAGACATGCGCGATGTTTTTGCGTTTTCTCGTCGTCAACTGGTCTCTATTTTTATACCTTGTATCCACCTCCCCAGCCCATAGCCCTTTAATCAACCCCACCCAATGCTTCAAATCTGTTTCAAGCCTGCCTAACACCCACCTCCGCCTTCTCCAACTCTCCATACTCATTACAAATGCCCTCGCCACCCAGAGGTCAAAATCGAGGAGGCATCACATTCTCAGTTTGACATGTGGGATTCATGCCCCAAAGGCACTCAAATCAAACGCGCACAATACAGCGCAATTCTACCAGCTCGTTCTATGGGTATGTTCTATTTTCTCATCTTTGCTTTTCATTTTCTTCCACCACTTCCCATCACCCTTTTCGACTTCACGCCCGAATCAGGGGCTTTGTATCATGTCCAAGGCTTATTATGATCATTCCACACTATACTAGATAGTATATTAGTATATATATTTACCTACTAGTGTACATTCTCAGACTTCAAATATAAAATGTTTCGAGACTTATGGCAACACAGCAAAACTCAAATCTTCAGTGCGATGGAACTCGCAGGCCTAGCCCGCAATGGGGACAAGGGTGCTGTAGGTATCTAGGTTAGAATAAATTCTTTCATTTATGTCGTATTGGAACTTGCAGGCTCAGCCCACGACAGCAACGGGGATGCTGCAGGTATCTGGGTTAGCATAAATTCATAAATTCATTTATTTATGTCGCACTGGAGCTCACGGGCTTAGCCCGCGATGGCAGCAGGGGTGCTTTAGGTATCTGGGTTAGCATAAATTCATAAACTCTTCCATTTTCTTCAGGCTGGAACTCGCAGACTTAGCCTGCGATGGCAATGGGGGTGCTGCAAGTATCTGGGTTAGCATAAATTCTTTCATTTTCTTCATGCTGGAACTCGTGGGCTTAGCCTGCGACAGCAATGGGGGTGCTGCAGGTATCTGGGTTAGCATAAATTCTTCCATTTTCTTCATGCTGGAACTCACGGACTTAGCCTGTGACGGCAATGGGGGTGCTGCAGGTATCTGGGTTGGCATAAACAAGTGTTGCTGCACGCTGCGTGCTGCGGCTACTGGTATGAGAAAAACAAGAGCTTTGCGTGGACGTGCGCGTCTGTAATACAAACAGACAAGCAACCCATTTAGCACATCTACAGGATGAGTGCAAAGATGTATTCATTACCTGTAATACAAACAAACAAGCAACTACAGGTAATTGTAAGTCCATGTAGTAAACTGCTTCGCTAGACTAGAAATATTTACAGTGTAAAAGTTAGATTTAATCCAATTTTGAAAACCATATTTCTGGGGTTGTTAGGGTGTCAAAGGGGAGCTTATATACAATAGATATCATATGCACAAAAGCTAAGAAAACGGCGGAGCAGTTGTCAAGCAATTGAGCCAACAAGGGAGGCAAGTGGCTATGGTCTGCCACCACTGTGAGAACTCCATGAAGGGTCGGTGAAGGGTCAGGCATGGCACCGCTTAGTCAGCCATGAAGGGTCGGGCGAAGGGTCGGTCAGAAGTGCCAAGCATGAAGGGTTGGGCAAAGGGTCGGGCAGAAGTGGTGGTTACTGCTTTGGGTGGCTGAGTCAGTCATGAAGGGTCGGGTGAAGGGTCAGGCAGAAGACATGGCTACTGCTTTGGGTGGCTGAGTCAGCCATGAAGGGTCAGGTGAAGGGTCGGGCAGAAGTGGTGGCTACTGCCTTGAGTGGCTTAGTCAGCCTAACACTATAAACACAGCAGCGAACCCTTCGCTTCCCCATGCCATTTCTTTATATGGATCATGCACTCGCCCAAATGGGTAATCCACCAGCATGCCATCCCAAAAGCAGCCAACATGCCAACATGCACGGCATGTGCATGGCATGCCTGGCATGACCAACTTTGTGTATTCCATGTCATTCACATCATGCCAATCAAGCCATTCTTTCCTTTTCCCATGAATACCCACACATACTTGCATGCACTTCATGCCATCATGCCATGCCATGCCATACTACATGCCACTGGTATCATGCCATGCCATCTGGGATGCTGCTCACATCATGCCATCACAATCATGCCATGTCACATTACCAAACATGCCACTGGCATCATGCCATGCCATGTCATGAACATGCCATCAGAATCATGCCATGCCCAGCAACTCATCCAAAACTACCCAAGAATACAATGAGTTACACCTTCTCATATCAGATGCTGGATATATTCTCATGCCATGCAATACCTCACATACATTGCCCCTCTCACACAGATTCCATCCTCCATCAGCTGCTCACTTCTATGTTTAGCACTAGATCTAGCATCATTCTGTCTTGGTATGATACTCACCAGAGTCTAGCCATGAATATGATGAGCTGTCGTGTTTGGTATGCAGTGCCTGATCTCGCATAATGCATTGGGTATGTCTCCTTGTGCTATTCGGCCTAACAGCACTGGACAAGTGTGGGTACAGTGGTGTTATATGAAGCCGTTCATTTCAATATCTGGCTTTTGACTTTGAGTGTGAGCAGCAGCGCAATGGCTTTGGGGACAACTCCAGATCCCATTATCACAAACCCTCACCAACATGGCATACACTGCACAGCCACCACAGCCAGACCCCTACCAATTCGCATGGCATTTCCACTCAATCCTGCTAGCCTCCAACAGTGACTGCCAGACATTGATATTTAAGGTACCCATTGAATAACATGCCACAATCAACATTGATTCATGCCTGCACCTTATACAGTGAGTGCTTGTCCCTTGGCAGCCAAGTGTGTGACGTATGACACTGGACAGGTGGACAGGTGTGGGTACAGTTCTATTATATGAAGTGGTTCGCAGCTGCCCAATTCTATTAGGGACAATTTCAGATTCAGTTATCACACACCCTCATCAACCATGAATACATTGCAAAGCCACAACAGCCATCCCTCCCAGACTCCCACAGATCCTCACCGCATTTCCACCCAATCATGCCAGCCTCCAACAGCCACTGCTAGACATTGATATTGACCATACCCACTGAGTCACATGCTGTGATCCAGGTGGATTCAAGCCTGCACATTATCTGGTGAGTGCTTGGCCCTCTAGCACCACTTTGCCCAGAGGCCTGGCTTTCTGACTTGGCATAGCACAGTCAAATCACAGGTTATTGACTGTGGCTTTGCTCCCAGGCCTTGGAATAGTCACTGTGACCACCCTAAGATGGGATGTGGATGGGATCCAATCCATGCTTGTCCCTCAGCGGCCACCATGCTCTCCCATTCACTGCATCAAGCTTGGCATCCACCAGCCAAAGTCAATTCACAGGCGATTCACTCAGGATTCCTTGTAACACCCTGAAAGGGATGCTATGGATAAGGCATGGAAAGGATCCAAGCAGAGCTTGTCCTCCAGCAGCCACTGTGATTCTCTGGCCAAGTGTGTCCAGCTTCACATCCACCTGCTGAAGTTGATTTGCAGGTGATTCCCTCGGGATTTGTTGACACACCCTGAAATGCATGTGGTGAGTAAGTTCCAATAAGGAACGGAGAGGATCCGAGCAGAGCTTGTCCCCCAGCACCCACTGGCCGAGTGTGCATGGCTTGGCTTGGCATCCCCCTGCTCAAGTCAATTCAAGGGCAATTCACTCGAGTTGGGTGGTCACACCCCAGAATGAATGCTGCAACTAAGTTCCAATAAGACAGGGAAAGGAACCGGTCCACGCTTGTCTCTCAAGAGGTGAGTCAACAACCCATCGTGTTCTGACTTTGTGGGGGGGACATTTCCATCTGTCTATAAGGCCATACACATCAGTTGCAACTCGGCCTCACATTTCGGTCGTGCCTTTGCCTCAACTGCAGCCTCCAAATACTACCGGCTTTCCCATGGGCCATTACCAATATTTGTCAGACCATCACAGATACCGATGGATTCCAGACTCTTCCAGCACATCGTCATCATCTGCCACAGGTCATTGCTGCACCCCAGCCCTTGAATCCATGCCTGCATCATCCACTGAATATGCTCCCCAGAGCACATGTGCACAAGCTGGGAGTCCTTGACCCAGAGGATCAGTTCTGCAGAGGCTGCCTTGGGGTTCCTCTTCACCTCAAATGCAACTGCTGATGCAGTCATCTCCTCCTCGGTACCACCACGTCAGTAGTGACTGGGACTCAATAACATCCTCTTTGAGGCTGCTGTCACAGACCCTTCTCGACCTCCATCAAATCCACTCCTCTTCACCTGCCAATACTTCCGTGACTCCCTCAGCATCAGTAATAAGGACTCCCACCATCTCTATACTCGAATTGGTGGTTTTCCCTAATTGGGAAGAGATGTAAATAGTTTCCCGATGGCTTCTGTGCCTATTAGTAAGCACATTGAGACCCATAGCATGTGGCTAAACCATGAGGCTACCCGCTGCTTGGCACTGGGATGGCACCCACAATGCCACAACTATACTTCAAAGATGTATTGTCATATGAAGTCACAGTCCTGGGGGTCAATAGCTTTCACACTTTGCCAATGTATAGAACTGTACATTCCTCAGGAATAATATACTGCCATTTGACTAGAAGCAGACTGTATCATGGTACATAGAGGATACTACACATTTTCGGACTTTAAAAATTTAATGAGGGAGAGGGGTTGCACGCTGGGTGGTCCAGTTACTCTGACAAAATTCAGTGAAGTCCTTCAAGGCTATGACACCCCGACACCCTAAAAAACAGAAGAGAAACTCACCAAAAGCCTTTGAATGGGTAGCCCTATCAGCTGAACAAGCAAGTGGGCAGAAGGACGCTCTATCAGGATTCTGTCAAGCCTCAGACATCTACATCAACCATCTTGTACTCACCAAGAAGCAAGAGGCTCGTCTAGAGGAGCTCTTCACCACCGGCCGGATTATTGACAGAGTCTTTGGAGAGGAGAAGGAGGCACAGCTGCAAGCAGCTGCTCTACTCACATCTGAGTGGCTAGATTTGGATGTTCTGGAGGCACTGGGAAACATATGGAGCTTTAAATGGTCTATTAAGACAGGGAATGCAAAGCAAAATAGCAGAAAGACTCATCAGGTCCTATACCAGTGGTGAGTCTCCACGGATATCCAGGATTATGAGACACTGAACATACCTAGTGATTGCAGTTATGATCACAATGTTGATGGCTCGAGGCACCGCCTCAACACTGTTGAATACATGGGGTGTCTGGCCTTTGCAGAGGCTCCATCAAAATGTATTGCCCATTGACTGCCCAGTGATTGCCCACAAGAGCTATGCCCCATGACAACTACGCTATGTAGTAATAGATAATGATTGATATGTACAACTAACCTCGTATACAAACACTGTGGAAAAATTTGGTGCTAGGATTCCACACCAGAGCTCATGCATTACATTGTCCAGATGTGATGAGAGCGGAAGTGGTGAGGCTATACTTGGGTTGTGTGGCGGGTGTGGCTGTAATCCAAAATTACACTCTCCCCCTTCCTAAAGAATGTAGCATGTCACGGGGAGTTAAGCAGGCAGCGGGTGTAACTTCAACCATTCATCCAAGGCTTGACAGTCTTAGTGTATAGCATGGGTTACGGGAACCCACACGGGTCACGGGTATGAGTACTACTGGGTATGGGTATGGGTTCCAAATGTAAGACCCTTCAACCCATGTACCCTTACCCATGGGTTTACTCCCGTACCTATCAATAAATGTGGCTGGCAGCAGCTTCAATCACCACGTGTAATGTACATACTGTATAGTTTCTTCTGTATTTGGACATCAAGCCTCAACAGAATGGTGACAGACTATCAATAGTGACCAACTACATCCATTCCCACCAGGCCCGCGGGGCCCCAGAACTTGGGTATCCTCAATGTGGTCTTGACATGTATGAATTGACATAAATGCACCCTGTGTTGCTGCCTCCTGGAAATGAGTGCTCTCATGCATGTGGACTTTCAAGGAGTCCTCTTTCTCCTTTCGCAACTTTGGCCATGAAGCAAGGAAGGTGCGAGCAGGCTCAGACTTGAGAACCAAGAGATGCAATAACCTGATTATGCAGTCAAAATTAGCAAAAAAAAACCTTCATAGAACTCCTGGAAAGATGTACATGCCAAAAGAAGGGCCTCAACTGTTGGAGCAACTGGAGGAAATTTTGCACAACATTCCCTGTTCCCACAATAGAGAGAGTGTAATGCTTCTTCAGCAAAAGGAAAAATGAGCTTAGTAAGCTCACTTGGAACATTGATCTCAGTCCAAGGCACATGGTACTGCTCCCCGACATAAAAGCCAGCAAGAGCAGTAACAGCCTGAGCAATTAGAACAGTTAGATAGGCTAGTATTGTTAGTCAAAATCACATACTGTCTTTGGAATCTTGCTCATGTAAACTTGACAGCGGGCATTACCCTGCCAGTGTCCAACACCATCAATTGCATCAACATCCACTCTGCAGAAGGATATAATATATATAACAGAGGTGATGAAATAAGCTCACCCCATATCTTCCATCATGCCAGGGATGGCATGTCGTGCCAAGTGAAGCTTCTTCTTTGACATCACATTTGTGTCTTTAAGAAAGATATTGTACATCTTCCTAAGGGCATCGCTGCTGATAGATGTACCAACAGTCCTGCCAAACAACAGTTTTACCTAAGAGAAAGGTCTTTGCATTTAACATAAAAGAAACCAGAGTAAAGTAAAATGACTTACATTCTGCCAGGTTGATGCATGCGACCAGTCCCAATCCTCACCGGTGTCAAGTAGATGATGCTGATCAAATATCCAATGAAGCAAAATTGCAAGAGCTCCCACAGGACAGCAAAGAGGATCACAATGAGGGAGGACAAAGTTGTAAATTCGCTCCACTTGCTAAAAGACAGTCAGAAATAAGCTATAGAGCCACAAGGTTACAGGAAAAGATACTTACACCAGGTTTTGCAACTTTACTCTCAAAATAAAGTGATAAGACACCAAACTGATAGTTGCCTTGGCCACTGCATCTCCCATCAGCAGTTGTATAGTGACCAAAAAAGATCTGGTAAGGCTGAAGGCAGGATATTGGCAAATGTATCAGTTCATCACCATGGTTAAGTGTAGCACATTGCCAATTCCATGAGAAGAATGCCTTCACAATAGATGGAGCTAGAAAGTATAATAAATAGGCAGTCAATCATTGAAGGAGATGATAAAACACACTCTGATTCATGTGAGCTGAGTTGGGAGTCAAGGATTGTATCCCTGGTAATGTCAAAGTTCTCCTCTCTGAGATGTTTGTTAGTTATACTTCTATGCAAAATGTACCACTGGAACTCACTCAAGATGAAATCACTGTGCTTGAACCATCAATGCCTTGTAGAAGTCACGCGTACGGGATGAATCAATTGGACGTGTCTGCTCCAATGAAGGGTCAGTGTCAACCTGACGATGTCGGACACGACCAAGCATGGTCATGATCTTCTTTAATGATGACTAGTCATTATTTTTCAGCATCTAACTTTTTCTTGGCTATTATAAGCACTTACTGCAGATAGCTGCTGCTTCGAGTTACACTCAAGACCCTTGGTAGTGAGCAACTTCCGCGTCACAGCATACTTCAAATACACAATCGATGATTGACATCAATGATAATATCAGGTACTATCCCAGATGCCAATGCACCTGGAATCCACCGCTAAATAGAATAGTGAGAATATATTACAATGAGTAGTCGCAAATCCCCAGACCTTCCAGAGATTGAGGACACTGGTCTCTGTCTGCTGTCCACTGGGACATCGTGTTGTCAAGATAAAGTTATCAATGTAAAATATAACCAAAAAGTTGACAACAATACAGAGGCAGGAATGAAACTAAGTACCCAAGCCTTGGCCTTATCAATTTCAGCACCTGGTTTATTCATTGAGCTACAAAAGCATGAATAGGAATGTGGAACTCACCAAGAACAGGATTATTAGCTATAGCTGTAGCCTCAGACTCCCCACTATCTTCCTCCTCCTCTTCCTCCTCCTCCTCCTCCTCCTCCTTGTCTTCTCCAGCCATTGCAATACTGAAAGACTCACAGAGCTCATTGCCCTCAGATTCAGCCTGCTGCATATCCACAGGAGACTGGTCTGGGACTGGAGTAGATAAAACAGAAGCAGAAGAAGCAGTGAGTGGCTGGCCAGACCTTTGAAGACAGCCAATACCAATGATAACAATAAAGCAAAGAGTATAACATTCAAATAATCAATATAACACAAATTAGCCAGTAGAAAAAGGCCCACTTACCCAGGCTCTCCAGTTCTCTTAGAATCATCCACCTCAAGCCTCTGAATCAGTACCTGCTTGGATCCAGATACAACTAGGCCCCTCTCCCTGCATTTCTGCTTTAAATCAGGGACTTTGAGCTCAGAACTACAAAAAATGGCACAAAATCAGCAAAAATAGCGGTTATAAAATCAAGGAATATAGAATACTCACTAAGCAGAGCCTGAGCCTTGAGCTTGACAACAGTTTCTGCAATTAGAAGTGCCAAAAACATAAGCTACAACAATAAACTCACCTATACCACCTCTCCGGGCTTTATCCTTCTGTTTGGAGCGGACAGGACCTCCTTCTGACTCACGAGACTGATGCAGGACCTCGGAGATGGTACCTAATGATGGCCATGCACCGAGTCTATCAGTACATCACACGGGAGGAATGGAACAGCACTTACCTGGTCCAGAAATAGGGGCTGACAATGGTAATTGGCCCTGGGCAGATTCCGCAAGCAGAACAGGGTCAATTTGACTATCAGAGATTGTAGATTGCATTATTAGCTATAAGATACAAGTGAGAGTGTGAGAGTGTGTTGTGTGTGTGTGGAATACGAAGTTAAATGAGCAAAAACATTTAACTCGGGCGGAAGCGGCTTGCCCGATGTGCCACGCGAGCCAGTTTCCAAATTGGGATGGTGCGTCGACTTTGCATGGTGCATCCGGGGAAACAGCCAAGTCACACACATGGTGTGAACCACCCACCAATTCACGGAGCCAGCTCCGTGAATTCAGTTTTTTAAGTTCTCTTAGGGTTTAACACTCCTATAACCATCCGAACTTGTGGTAGAGGGTCACTGCTCCACATGGCATGGGTACAACTCCTCAGGTCACTTGTTACATTTTCTGAGCATATTATAATGATTGTCAGAAATTTTCGTACTTCATTATAATTGAAGAATGGTCTAAAATGGATTGTTAATCCCATTTTAATCCATCTTTCTGCTGGTAATCAATTATAATGTGGCATGGAAAGTCCCAACAATATCACTGTAGCTATTGATTCCCTTCTACTGTGCCACCCACTACAAACTGTTGTTGTAGTAGGATTCCCTCAGTAAGAAGCACTGCTGAGTGTGCACCGGGTATCCTGAAAGCAAAGAAAACACTAAAAATACAAAAATATTCCAAATGATGCACATGCATAGCATAAGCTGATATTGAGAAGCAGGAAGAAAATTGAGCAAGTCCAAGAAAGTTATGCAGTAAATATTGAGGACAGACACTAAAAAATGAGTTTGTAATGAGTTTGTAGCGCTCACTACAAGCAGACTAATAATTTACTCCACAGAACATTCCACTGATTGCTCATTTTGAGTGTATATAAACATGCCTTCACACATGTCAGAAACTTCTGTGCCCCATTATAATGGATTACCAGGGAAAAGATGGTTTTAAATGGTTTTAAATGGGATTAGATGATCGGTTGCATGACATGCATATTGTAGTCATTGTCACCATGACCATTGGACTTGCCATGACCGGTAAGCTTCTCAAAGCAATCAGTGACTTACATACTGAGTTACTCATACACAGAGGTCTGTAGTGCACATCCCACAAGTGGCAGCCCTTACTTCTGGGCAGCAATGCTTTCCCCGCCCAAGGACGCTCCTTTTGCATCATGGACTACAGGGTGGTTTAACCTGCTTGGGCAGGTAGCAGTAACCACCAGAATTAGGTATTCATCCCATCTCAGCACGCCCCCTTGTCATCTTACTTTCATCTCAACTTCGGGTGCGCGACGTTCATCTCGACTGCCTGCACTCTCGGCACCTCCTTCATCCCGAATGAAACTCCCATGATCGGTATCTATGCCGCCATGCTCGTCATGCAAGGCCTCATCAACACCTTTAGCATGCACCTCCTAAAGTACCTCAACAACATCTCGGTATGGTGGCATGCCATGGACACTTCTGTGGTGGTCATTGCAATACTCGCTGCCACACCCACGCACCAGTCGGCAAAGTTCGTGCTCGTGACATTTCTAGATGGTACAGGCATCAATAGTGTTGGCTGGTCACAGAGGGCAAGCCCGGCATATGTTGCAATCATAGGGATCCTGATGGACCAGTATACATTGACAGACTTCAATGCTAGCGCACACGTGAGTGCTTTCAAGCATGAATACAGAGTGCACCCAGGTGTATTCTAATTATATCTTGTCAGTTTGGCTTGCATTGATACGCACAGACACACGACGAAACCCGCGGAAATGAGACCTAAAGTGTAGACACAACCACAAAGCAAACACCAAAGCCCTTGGTGTCAGATGGCTGCGAGGCCCGGGGTAGCAAAGGGTAATATAGTTCGGAGGGGATGGGTGAAGGTGAGATGTATAGTTGGGGCTAAAGGAAGGTTGGCGCCAAGTCGCTACTCGGCGGCAGTCTGTGGAGTGAAGGCGACGCTATGCGCTATGTAGCGCTATATGCACGGCACTGTATAGGCGCTGTACGATAGTCCTCCTGCTCGGCGCTATGCGGTCTTCGATGCTCTATAGTGGAGCGCTACTGGTAGTCGCTATCTCTAACTCAAACGTATATTGACTCTGATTCGTACTATGCTACAGCGCACGGGGCTGTCTTGGAGAAGGAAACATATAAGGGGTGACTTACGAACAGCGACGCTACGCTGGTGTACTCTGTCGCTATCTCTGGGTGAAGTCGGAGGTACGCAAGAGTACCTAAACGCGAGTTGCAAGACGGACTAAGGAAAAGCTCTGACGCAAGTTTGTGATCTGAAGAGTGTGGTGAAGATAACTTTTTGTACAAAACAGTAGAGTAATGACTTAAATACACAAGAGCGACTACTCCGTGTCTGATCCTATCTACCTACTACCGCTGACAGGCTCTAACACACAACAACCACCAAAAACACCTAGAAAACACGAAGGGAACTCCGTCTAATAGTGTCAGTAGTCGAAGGGCAGAAGGGTAAAGCTCGGGGGAGGTGAGGAAGGCAAAACAGAACACTAAATGGCATCGTATATCTCTTTGTGAGTAGACCCGGACGCTCTTCAACTCTTCTAACTCCCTAACTCTCTTACTGTACGCGTCTCGGCGCCGACTCAGTGCTTCTCGGAGGGTTCTCGGAGCCGGGCTAGACCAGCTTGTCCTTTTTGGGGACTCGGACGATAAGCGGACGATGGATTGACAGGTTCCTCCACGTCGGAGGACTTCGATAATGCGATAAGATGGAACGCCGGTGCAGAAGATGCAAGGAAAACGCAATAGAGACGATAATCGCAGAGGTAAACGCAAGACCTGTCGGCATTAGTGCCTATCCGGACAGCAAGACTCTCTTACTATGCAAAAACAATATCCGCCTTCAGCCCGGCTCGAACCTGCAGCCTTGGGAGACTGCAGTAGGTAATGTTACCACTTAGCCATTATGTCTTGCTTTGACCTCTATGACTCGGACCTCTTGTTCCATACTTTATTTCGCTTCTTTCCTTATTCGTCTGGCGTGTTTCCCACGCCACATTACTCCCTAAAACGCGTTCAGGGTCAAGCTCTTCTTCATCCAACTTATAGAGCTTGACTCAGGTGTGTAAACTGTCTGTATTGTAGCAATCCAACTTATAGAGCTTGACTCAGGCTTCCTGGTGTGTATTGTGAGACCTACAGGCTTCCAGCTTGATAGGTTATGACCCCAACGCTGTTGGGATTGAATGACTTGGTCACTCTTTGTTGACTGAGTGGCTCATGGAATGGTCCAGAACAGTCTAGGCCGAGTTTTCCTTGTTCTGAGCCACTGCCTTTATTCTGAGCCACTGCCTTTGTTTCTCTTTG